>JAHIAM010003681.1:0-52431 GCA_021605205.1 Aegilops longissima | reverse complement strand
ACTCGATGAAGTACTACCTCTTGAACCGGAAAGTAGTGCAGCTCAGAAAATGTTCTGTGGTGCCTACACCGATCGGAGAGGAAATTAATGATGATGATCAAGGTACTTCGGATCAAGTTGCTACTGAACTTCAGAGGTCCACTAGGACACGCTCCACACTGCAGTGGTACGGCAACTCTGTCCCGGAAATCATGTTGTTAGACAACGTGAACCTTCAACTATGAAGAAGCGATGGCGGGCCCAGATTCCAACAAATGGCTTGAAGCCATGCAATCCGAGATAGGATCCATGTATGAAAACAAAGTATGGACTTTGACAGACTTGTTCGATGATCGGCGAGCGATAGAAAACAAATGGATCTTTAAGAAGAAGACGGACGCGATGGTAATGTTACCATCTATAAAGCTCGACTTGTCGCTAAGGGTTATCGACAAGTTCAAGGGATTGACTACGATGAGACTTTCTCTCCGTAGAAGCGGCTTAAGTCCGTCTCAATCATGTTAGCAATTGCCGCATACTATGATTATGAGATATGGCAGATGGACGCCAAAACGGCATTCCTTAACGGTTATCTTAAGGAAGAGCTGTATATGATGCAGCCGGAAGGTTTTGTCGATCCTAAGAATGCTAATAAGGTATGCAAGCTCCAGCGATCCATTTATGGGCTGGTGCAAGCATCTCGAGTTAGAACATTCGCTTGATGAGATGATCAAAGCGCTTAGTTTATGCACTTATGGAGAAGCCCGCATACAAGAAAGTGAGTGGGAGCTCAGAGCATTTCTCATATTATATGTAGATGACATACTTTTGATGGGAAATGATATAGAACTTTGGACAGCATTAAGGCCTACTTGAATAAGAGTTTTTCAATGAAGGACCTTGGAGAAGTTGCTTATATATTAGGCATCAAAATCTATAGGGATAGATCGAGACGCCTCATAGGTCTTTCACAAAGCACATACCTTGATAAGATTTTGAAGAAGTTCAAAATGGATCAGTCCAAGAAAGGGTTCTTGCCTGTTTTGCAAGGTGTGAAATTGAGCTCGCTCAATGCCCCACCACGGCAAAAGATAAAGAAGAGATGAGTGTCATCCCTATGCCTCAGCCATAGGATCTATTATGTATGCCATGCTGTGTACCTGATCTGATGTAAACCTTGCCGTAAGTTTGGTAGGAAGGTACCAAAGTAATCCCGCAAGGAACACCGACAGCGGTCAAGAATATCCTGAAGTACCGAAAAGGACAAAGGACATGTTTCGTTTATGGAGGTGACGAAGAGCTCGTCAGAAGGGTTACGCCGATGCTAGCTTCGACACGATCTGGATGACTCAAAGTCACAAACCGGATATTTGTATATGTTGAATGGTGGAGCAAGAAGCTGGTGCAGCTGCAAGCAGAGCCGTGGCGGGATCTACATGTGAAGCGGAGTACATGGCAGCCTCGGAGGCAGCACATGAAGCAATTTGGGTGAAGGAGTTCATCACCCACCTAGAGTCATACCCAATGCGCCGGAGCCGATCAAACTCTTCTGTGATAACACCGAGCTATTGCACTTGCCAAGGAGCCCAGGTTTCACAAGAAGACCAGCACATCAAGCGCCGCTCAACTCCATTCGTGAAAATGTTCAAGATGGGGACATAGAAATTTGCAAAGTGCATACGGATCTGAATGTCGCAGATCCGCTGACTAAACCTCTTCCATGAAAGCAAAACATGATCAACACCGTAACTCTATGGGTGTTCGATTCATCACAATGTAACTAGATTATTGACTCTAGTGCAAGTGGAGACTGTTGGAAATATGCCCTAGAGGCAATAATAAAAGTATTATTATTATATTTCCTTGTTCATGATAATTGTCTTTATTCATGCTATAATTGTATTATCCGGAAATCGTAATACACGTGTGAATACATAGACCACAATATGTCCCTAGTGAGCCTCTAGTTGACTAGCTCGTTGATCAACAGATAGTCATGGTTTCGACTATGGACATTGGATGTCATTGATAACGGATCACATCATTAGGAGAATGATGTGATGGACAAGACCCAATCCTAAGCATAGCACAAGATCGTAGTTCGCTTTGCTAGAGCTTTTCCAATGTCAAGTATCTCTTCCTTAGACCATGAGATCGTAACTCCCGGATACCGTAGGAGTGCTTTGGTGTACCAAACGTCACAACGAATCGGGTGACTATAAAGGTGCATTACGTATCTCCAAAAGTGTCTCTGGGTTGACACGGATCGAGATCGATTTGTCACCCGTATGACGGAGAGGTATCACCGGCCCACTCGGTAGTGCATCATCATAATGAGCTCAAAGTGACCAAGTGTTTGGTCACGGATCATGCATTACGGTACGAGTAAAGTGACTTGCCGCAACGAGATTGAACGAGGTATTGGGATACCGACGATCGAATCTCGGGCAAGTAAAATACCGATTGACAAAGGGAATAGTATACGGGTTGATTGAATCTCGACATCGTGGTTCATCCGATGATATCGAGGAGCATGTGGGAGCCAACATGGGTATCCAGATCCCGCTGTTGGTTATTGCCCGAGAGCCGCCCTCGTCATGTTCAAGATGTCTCCAACCCGTAGGGTCTACACACTTAAGGTTCGTGACGCTAGGGTTGTATGAATATGAGTATGCAGCAAACCGAATGTTGTTCGGAGTCCCGGATGAGATCTCGGACGTCACGAGGAGTTCCGGAATGGTCCGGAGGTAAAGATTTATATATAGGAAGTCTTATTTTGGTCACCGGAAAAGTTTCGCGCGTTATCGGTATTGTACCGGGAGTGCCGAAAGGGGTCCGGGGGTCCACCGGGGGGGTCCACCTGCCCCGGGGGGCCACATGGGCTGTAGGGGGTGCGCCTTGGCCTATATGGGCCAAGGGCACCAGCCCCAAGAGGCCCATGCACCAAGATATAAGAAAAAGGGGAGAGTCCTAAAGGGGGAAGGCACCTCCGAGGTGCCTTGGGGAGGATGGACTCCTCCCCCCTCTTGGCCGCACCCCTTCCTTGGAGGAAGGGGCAAGGCGCCCCCCCTCTCTTGCACCTATATAAAGGGAGGGAGGGAGGGGGCCGCACCCATAAGCCCCGGCGCCTCCTCCTCCCTGCAACACCTTCTCCTCCTCCCGTAGTTGCTTAGCGAAGCCCCCGCCGAGTTCTCACAGATCCACCACCACGCCTGGCTGCTGCTGGATCATCATCAACCTCTCCTCCCCTTGCTGGATCAAGAAGGAGGAGACGCCATCCGCCCGCACGTGTGTTGAACGCGGAGGTGCTGTCCGCTCAGCACTAGGTCATCGGTGATTTGAATCACGGCAGTACGATTCCATCATCCCCGTGCCATTGAACGCTTCCGCACGCAATCTACAAGTGGTATGTAGATGCAATCACTCTCCCATGACTCGTTGCTAGATGAACTCATAGATGGATCTTGGTGAAACCGTAGGAAATTTTTTAATTTTCTGCAACGTTCCCCAACACTTCCTTGTATTGTTCATCATCAGCCCAAGAGGCAATCCACCACACCACACACTGGAGTAGGGTGTTACACCACAATGGTGGCCCGAACCAGTATAAACCCTGTGTCTCTTGTGTTGTTCCTTTCATAGTTTAGATCCTAGCAAGGCGGCGAGGTGCAGGTAGGTGGAGGCGAGATCTCCGCACACCCCTGTGTTCGAATCCCAGAGGGTCTCTGCTGAACCCGAACCGACATTTGGCGCGCTGTAGGGGTGCGCCGAGCTTTCCTTCCGCCGACCCGCCTCCGCCGACACCGCTGACTCGCCCTCACGATGGGCAGCACACCGCCCGCCTCTCGTCGCCAGCGCCAGCGCGGGGGCTAGAGGACTCCGAGCCTTGGCCCCAGCCTCGCGACAGGTGCGGTGGCCGGACAAGTTCAAGCCGAAGATGTCGTCGGGCTACAACGGCACAACTGATCCGCTAGCCTTCCTCGGTCATGTGCACGAGGAGGCCATCTCGGCAGAGGCGACGACAGGGTCATGGCCAACTGGCTTCCCATGGCCCCTCACCGACGCCCGCGCATGTGGTTGCTCCACCTGCCAGCAAGCTTCTGTGGCCTCTGGGAAGAGCGCAAACCTCTTCCTCGCCCAAAGACGCTGCGCCGGGCGCCCGGTCATCGCGTTCTCCTGGCGGCGCAGCGCCACCTCAGCCGCCACATCAAGCCATTCATCTCCCAGGTCGGCGCTGCCTCCGCATGGCAGGGGGGCTCCCCCAGGTCAGTCGGCGTCCAAGGCCGATCTGGCCTTCAGCTCGGAGGACCACCCCTCCAACTCAACCCGCTCCGGCGCGCTGGCCCAATGCTGTGCACTCCCACCATTTGCTAGGTGGCCGCCCCAGACCTCATCGATCAAGGGCGCGCTGGCCTCAAGATGCTCTCGGTTGAAGCCTTCAGCCTCCACATACCGCCGGAGCGGCTTCGCCTAGCGGGCCCTTCTTGGGCGCCGGAGGCGGTTCAGCCGCCCTCGACAGATCCGCTCACCGGTGACCTTCGCACTCTACGACAACTTCCGCACCGAAGTTCATCGACTTCAATGTCGCCCACATTCGCCGCCATACAATGCCATCCTCGGTACCCAGCTCGCCAAGTTCATGGCCGAACTCACCCAAACAGCATAACCTCACGAAGATGCTCCGATAGCAACGGCGTCCTCACCGTGTCCGGAGACACCGGGATGCGCGCAGTGTACTCAAGCATGTTTTCAAGGCTGTGACGGCGGCACAGCCCGCCGACTCAGACACCCCTAAGCCCAAGGGGGCTGCGCCGGCCAAGAAGAAGCAGTTGTTCACCCAAGACAAGGCGGAAACCAAGCAGATACTGGTCAACAAGGACGGATCCACCAACGCCACCTTCACCATAGGCGCCAACCTCGAGCCCGAGCAGGAGGAGGCCCTGGTCAAGTTCCTGCGAGCGAACAAGAAGGTATTCGCATGGGAACCAGATCAGTTGGCAGGGATCCCGAGAGGCGTAATCAAGCACCACCTCAACGTGTGCCCCAATGTACGCCCCGTGAAGTAGAAAGCAAGGCGGCAGTCCACTAAGAAGCAAGCTTTCATCGTTCAAGAGACCCGCAAGTTAGAAGTTGCAGGGGTCATTCGCGAGGTCCGATACCTGGATTGGTTGGCCAACCCAGTTGTTGTGCCAAAGAAAGGGGGGAAGGAACACATGTGTGTCGACTTCACCAACCTCAACAAAGCCTGCCCGTAGGATCCATTCCTGCTCCCCAGACGATCGATCATCGATTCCACCACCGAAAAGCGACTGTTATGCTCGATGCCTTCTCCGCTATCACCAGATCAAGATGGCGGTAGAAGACGGAAAAGACGGGCTTCTTGACCCCTGGTGGAGTGTATCGCCACACATGCATGTTGTCTGGCTGCAAGAACGCAGAGCGCCTTCAGCTGCTGATGCACATCACCTTGGGCCCGCAGCTCGGGAAGAATGTTGAGGCTTATGTCGATGACATTGTGGTGAAATCTCGTGAGGCCAAAACCCTGATACAAGACCTGAGGAAACCTTCATGAGCCTCAACGCCGCCGAACCCGCGGCTCAACCCGAGAAGTGTGTGTTTAGTCCCCTGCAAGTTCTGGGCTTCTCGTGTCCCACCGAGGCATCAAGGCTAACCTGAAAAGGTCAAGGCGGTCGAGGACATGAGCCCGCCAAAGACCCTCGTGAGAAATGCAGAAGCTCACTGGTGCGTGACACGCTTAGGACGCTTCATCTCCAGTTTGGGGAGCGAGCGCCGCTTTTCTACCACCGATGAAGAAAAGGGCCTTTGAATGGATCAAGAGGCGCATAAGGCTCCAAGATCTCAAGAGGTACTCTAACCAGCCCTCCGGTAATGGTGGCCCTCACTCAAGAGCCCCCGGTGTTTCTACTTGCAACACTCCCTACTCCGCCAAGCAGCCCTCTGGTGGCGGTTAGGAGGAGCGCTGACCAAAGACGCGCAACCGCCCGGTCAAGGCGGTAAGCAGATCAAGGAAGACCACGAGACCACTACCACAGCCGAGAAGGATCAGCACCAGGGAAACGCACTCGACAGAAGAGACACTCCCTCAGCGCATCAGCCACCGGAGGCTCCACTGCCTTAGGAGGCGCCACGATCTCCAGAGGGCGCCATCGATACCAGCACTCCCAACCTTGTTGAACACCCCGTGTACTTCGTCAGCACGGTGTTGCGGGACGCGAGGGCGAGGTACCCCATGCCTCGTAAACTCCTCCGCGCTTATTGGTGGCCTCGCAAGCTGCGCATTATTTTCAGGGCCACCCCATCAAGGTTGTCTCAAAGATACCCCTTGGAAAGGGTGCTCGGAGCCCCAACTCAGCTGGAAGAGTTGCTGAGTGAACATCGAATCGCAAGCTGCCCAAATCAAATTCAGCACAACCAGAGTCATCAAGGGGCCGTGACATGGATTTCGTGGCAGAATGAACGGAGGCGCCGGGCCTCAAGGCTGATGAGGATCGATCCCTCTCCCCGGGAAGCAAGGCGCCGGACGGTTCGGTCATGTACTTCGACGGGGCGTTCTCCAGGCACGGCGCGGGGGCTGGAGCAGTGCTTATATCTCCTACTCAAGACAAGCTCTACTACGCCGTGCAGCTCTGTTTTCAGCACGGAGAAGAGGTCTCCAACAACATAGCAAAATATGAAGGCTCGATAGCAGGCCCAAGGCCGCAGCCTGCCCCGGGAGTGAAGCGCCTACCATCAAGGGTGATTCACAACTCCTCGCCAACTTCTCCAACAAGGTATACGAGCCGAGGGATGAGCACATGGAAGCCTACCGCAGAGGTCCGCAGGATGGAGAAGCAGCTCGAGGGCCGGAGTTGCAGATGTGCCCCGTGGCACCAATCAAGAGGCCGACGACATCGCCAAACGGGCATCCAGCGGCTACCTCAGAGCCCGGGCGCCTTCAAGAGCGGCTCAAGCCCTCGGCCACGCCATCGCTGCCAAGCATGGTGCAGCCTCGGGAGGAGCTCCCCCAGCCACCAGCCTCAGGAGCCCCGGTCTGTGGCCCGGGCTCAGGAGCATGCCTGCTCTTGACGCTGGAGCCTCAGGAGGGGAGCTGGATCACAGAGCTCCGGAGCTACCTGATGCAAGGGACCCTGCCGGAGAAGGAGGAGGAGGCGGAACGTGTGGCGCGGCAAGCCACAACATACTGCATTAGGGATGGAGAGCTCTACCGTAAGCAACCAAATGATGTGTCCCTACGCTGCATCTCCAGGGAGCAAGGGAAGGAACTGCTGGCAGATATACACGGTGGATACTGTGGGCATCATTCGTTGTCGCGGACCCTCGTTGGCAAGGCATTCCGCAGCGGGTTCTATTGGCCCATCGCTACCAATGATGTCGCCGAATCGGTGAAGGCTTGCGCAGGCCCGCCAATTCCATGCCAAGCAGATCCATCACCGGGGAGGTCCGCAAACTATACCCTCTCGTGGCCATCCGCAGTCCGGGGCTGGATATCCTGGGCCCATTTCTGGGCGCCAGGGGCTATCGCCACTTACGCTGCCGGGACAAGTTCACCAAGTGGGCTGAAGTGGAAGCCGTCCGCACCATCCCTGCAGGTTCTGCGGTCAAGTTCATCAAGGGCATCGTGAGCCGGTTCGGGGTGCCGAACCGCATCATCACCGACAACGGCATGCTACGCTTCAGTAGCGCACCCACGGAGCAACGGTCAGGCCGAGCGGGCCAATGCAGAGGTCCTGAGGGGCCTCAAAACCAGGACATTCAAGAAGAAGCTGAGGCCCGGCAGAGGCTGTTACGATGAGCTTCAAATCCAGATTGTGGTCCATCCGCGACAACCGTACCTCAAGCCGACCGGGCGAGACCCCGCTCTTCCTGGTCTATGGAGCTGAAGAAGTCCTCCTCACGAGGTCGACGCTGCTCCGCTGGTCGTGGCGCTCGACGAGGCACAGCAGGACGCCATGCGGGGACGGACCTCGTGGCCGGGGAGGAGCATTGTCGAGAAGCCGCCAAGCATGAGCGGCAAGATACCAACAAGCGCTGCAGCGATACCATCGCCGCAACATCCGCCTCCCAGACTCTCGAGGTAGGGGACCCGTGCTCAAAGCGGGTTCTTCCGTGGAAGGGCTACATAAGCTATCTCCCATGTGGGAGGGCCTGCTCAAGGTTGTTCATGTTTCAGTGCCCGCCCGCTGGGCTTGAGACTTAGGAGGGGGTGCCCGCCCGTAACGCTGTGGAACATCCAAAGACTCCCGAGGTTTTACCCCTAAAAAGGCCCAGAGCCTGTGAAGCTGTTGCGTTTTGGAGAAGGCCCAGAGCCTGTGAAGAAGGCGAACGCCTGTGAAGCTGTCGTGTTTTGGAAAAGGCCCGGTGCCTGTGAAGAAGGCAAACGCCTGTGAAGTTTATCTCTCTGAGAAAGGCCCGGTGCCTGTGAAGAAGGCAAACACCTGTGAAGTTTATCTTTCTGAGAAAGGCCCGGAGCCTGTGAAGAAGGCCAATGCCTGTGAAGCTCACCGCCCGTGACACTCACGTAATAATGAGTTGGGGTTGTACACGCCCTGAGTCTCGTGAGCGCCGACCTCAGCCCCTGGGCTCCCTCCCACGCCCAAGGGCAGCACTTAGCTCTGCTGGTGAGAAGACGTCAAGACTAGATTAGGTGTCGGACGCGGCTTTTCTCATTTGCTTTCAGCAGCTTGGCTTGTTTGTTCCCATTCGAGGTTTTATTAAAGTTGTTGCCGCCTTTGTCTTGTGACTCTTTGCTCTTTTCGCTTCCCCGCCTCGATTTCTTCACAGCAAGTCTCGCGAGGGTGCAACGCGGGCACCTCGCTCGAGTGTTTTCTGCCCTTATCGCTTGAGGCTTCCCTACCCGGTCCACTACAGAGCACCCCTCCAATTGCGTCTCCCATGGGCACCGCGACACTAACAGACCTGAAGTCGGTCAGCCCCACACCGAGGCCGGAGCTACCTCTCTAGACTAACCTTTGCAGGACATAAAGCATTCAACGAGGCTCTGCCTCGGGAAGCAAAGGCCACGACAGGCCCCCGAGCTAAGTAATTTTACGCCACAGCGCGTGGGCACAAAGGCATAATAATCAAATAGCGGAAACAAAGACGATATTTAACAGCAATAGTCCAAGCACGCCTGCAAGGCCCTAAACCACTGCCTCTTTGCGCAGAAAAGGAAAAGAACAAAACAGGCACGACTCACCTGACACCAACTCGCGGGGGAGACTCGAACTGCCTCCGGAGCTCAGGCGGACTCCCTCTCGCGCTTCACCGAGGCGCGACGGCGGGCGGACCCGCTACCTACCTCCAGGCGGGCGCGGTGGCGCGGAGGCTGGTCGCGGCCACCGCTAGAGGAGCCGCTGCCCGAAGAAGAGTCGTCAAAGCTCGATGAGCCCCGAGCGCCGCCGACCATCGCTGCTGCCGCCGCTTTCATCGTCATGGGGCTGCCCGCATCCGCGTCGCTGCTTCGTGGCAGCATCCAGCCGGCGACTCGCCTTTTCCCAACACCTCACGAGAGGGTGGCATCGCCATCGAACTTGAAGTGCTGGGTGCACCGCTGCTCAGCACGCCAAGACGGCAAATGTTTGCCAGCTGTGGGTCGTGGCCATGCTCCCACCGCAGAGACTCTCCAAATAAGCCTCAGAGGCCCGGCTGCAAAGAACTGGCCCGCTGAAGTTAGAGGTCCGCCTTGAGCACCGGTCGGAAGCTCACTGCTCGGTGTCAAAACCTGTGATCTCGGTAGGGGGTCCCGAATCAAGCGCCTAGGCGGATGGTAACAGGAGACAAGGGACACGATAGTTTTTACGCAGGTTCGGGCCTCTCGATGGAGGTAATACCCTACCCCGCTGATTAATATTGATGATATGGGTAGTACAAGAGTGGATCTACCACGAGACCGTAGAGGCTAAACCCTAGAAGCTAGCCTATGGTATGATTGTTGTTCGTCCAACGGACTAAAACCCTCCGGGGCTTTATATAGACACCGTGATAGGGTTACGGTTACACGTAGTCGGTTATCGTCTCGCTGCTCGGGAACGGGGTCCCTGCACTTGCTCGCCCATGCCTGCGGCGTGGCTCAAAGGGGGTCCCATCGCGCCCATCTTGACTAACACAAGCTCAAGACCTCACGAGGGGCCAAGCCTCGTGGGGCGGACGACAGGAGCTTCTCGTGCACGGCCTCATCAGCTGGCTCATGAGGAGGCGGAGAGATCAAGGCGGGTACTCACGAGGTGCCCATGATGCAAGCCGCGGACGACCAAGGGCGCCAAGGGCGCCAGCCAGCAAAGTTGTCCTCCTTTCCTCTTTGGTGCAAAGGAGCAAGCGCAGCAGAGCGCCAAGCAAAGGCGCCCATTTCGTGCAACAAGACCAAGACCAGCCCAACGGCAGGAAGGAAGTCATTGGGAGCCCAAGCCAAGGCCACCACCAGAGCCTTTGACAAAGCGAGGACCAACTTTAGTCGATAAGTGTACCAGATGTTCCCTTCAAATGGCCAATTGTTGGCGCCTTCCCGCTAATATTTGGGAAGAGGCCTGTGGCCTCCGCCTATATAAGTAGAGCTAGCCACCATAGTAGGGGCATCTTGATCTGATCAGAGCTGGAAGCACCTTGAATAGAGAGAGAGAGAGAGCGATCGAACTCCCCTAGCAGTTCATCGCGCCACCAAGAATGCACTGCGAGGCTGTTCTTCCTCGTATTGTTCATCATCATCAGCCCAAGAGGCAATCCACCACACCACAAACTAGAGTAGGGTATTACACCACAACGGTGGCCTCAACTAGTATAAACTCGTGTCTCTTGTGTTGTTCCTTTCAGAGTTTAGATCTTAGCGAGGCGACGGGTGCAGTAGGTAGAGGGTGAATCTCCGCCAGCACCCCAAAGGTTCAACCTCAAGGGTCCGCTGAACCCGAATCTAACATTTGGCGCCCGTAGGTGCGCCGATCCGCTTTCGCCACTTCGTGTCCTGGCCGCATCGCCATCATCATGTCCGCCACTCAGCAGTAACCCCGTCCCTCGGGCGGCTTTGGCTCCCACGCAGAGCCGCCACGGGCGCACTTATGCCCTGTGCAGCTCGCGGTCCGCAAGGCGCTGAGGGCCACGGCGACGCGACAGGCTTCGACAGCCTTCACGCCACTGGCAGCGCGCGGTCGGCAGCGAGGGCCTCCAACCACGCCAGCAAGTCATGACGCCAGACACCCGCCGAGCAGACGAACTCGAGGGTCGCGCCACAAAGGGTTCGGAGTTATCTGCAGTGCATCGCTGGAAGGCGGCTTCGACGTTTGCTAGAGCGGGTGGCGAGCTCCTGGTCTTTGCCGCCTGGGCTCACCCTTCGCACCCAGCTCCCACTCAGTCCAGGCGGCTCGCTGGCTCCACCATGGGCCGCTGGCTCCAAGGCTACTCCAACACCGGAGAAGCTGCCAAGACTGGGCCAACAGCAGCTGCTGCCTCTTCTCGCCAACAAGAAGGACTCTGTCACACCCACGGCCCCAGTGGCCGCCACGCTACCACCCCCTGTGGGTGCCTCAAGCAGAGCTGCATGGCACGCGAGCACTATGGCGCTGCCTTCGGATGACGGCCCTGTAAGAATACGTGCCCACATGATGGACCAAGGCACCAAAGATGAGGGCGTAACAAGGCTCGCCTCCTCACCAAGCCGGGGGACGAGGCGATGTGCTGAGCTCTTCCAGAGCCCCGTGAAGGCCCCATCGGCCACGCCGAAGTGACGATTATCGGGTACCACTAATTCCTCAGAGCAGTGCATACGCTAATCATGAATCGCAGGAGGTGCAGGTCGCCACAGCGAAGGGGTTGCCCTGGCCTCAGCCTCCTACCCTCGGGAGGAGGGGCATCGAGGGCTGCAGGAGAGGGCCGAGATCCGCATCACCACCGCGGGCGCTCGGAGCAAGGCGTGCTCGTGGAGGTAGGCCTTCTGGCTGGGAGGTGCCTGTGGCCTGCCCGGCGGAGGACCCGTGGTCGCTTGGGAACTGGCATGCACCGCCTACCCCATCGGGCGCGCCCTGTTTTCTGGCCGGCATTGATGGCACTAGAGTGCGGCGCAAGGTGGGGCCTCGCTCTGGGCGATATGAAGCAAGGCCGGTACTGTGAAGAAGGCCCAGTGCCGTGAAGCTCGCCGCCTGCGTGACACTCTCATATTGAACAATGAGGGGCTACACGCCTGAGTCTCAGGGGTGCCGCCTCAGTGCCCCGGGCTCCCTCCCACGCCCAAAGTGCAAGCAGCACTTAGCTCCACGCTGGTGAGAAGACGCCCAAGACTCTACTAGGTGCCGGACGCGCCTTTTTCGCTTTCTTTCATTGCTTTTCCCTTTGGTTGTCACTTTCCTCACTGGATTTAAGTTGGATTCAATTTGAGATTTATGGTGTTTGGGGAAGGGGTGTTTAGTTTGCCTCGAGCAATCTCGCTCCGGTTACCGCTCCGCCTCAGCTGCCTCCCTCGTGAGCCCCTCGCGAGCCGGGTTGGCTCCTAGCTATGCAGCCCAGACTGCCACGCCGATCCTTTGGCTTTTATCAAGATCCCACGGGTTCAATCGAGACACTCAAGACGCCACAGCCCTCCACAAAGCATCTCAGTGGTCTCAAGGGACAAAGGTAAACCAGCCAGCCACTTGGCACAAAGGCACGGGTGATATAGCATCTACTAACACGCAGAACACAAGTTTTACATGAGGGGCTCCTCCCAAAATGCTCTCACAGCTGTCGTGGCAAAACCTGAGCTCTATTCGCAGGTGAAACAGAACAAGGCGCAACACCGATAAATCCCCAATGCATCCTCGTGGGCACCTCTCGAATTGTCGCCGGCGTCTGGCCTCATTGCCGCTTCAAGGTCGCACCACGGTGTCGTGCTATTCACCACGCCGCTTTCATCAGCAGCCACGATCACGCCATCGTTATCTCGAAGCGGCGCCCGACGAGGGCGCCCACGTTGTCCTCCACCCAAAGGCGCCAGGTCGCCCCGCGCGGCCCGGGTACCGGGGCGATGGCGGCGCCGGTCGGGCGGGGTCCATATTCGGAGATGGCTGAAGACGCGAAAAGGCGCGGCCGAGCAGGGCACGGCCTCCTCCACCAACCTGTTGGCTCGACCGACCGCGCCTCCACCACGCTACCACGCCGGTGAAGAACCGGGTTGCCGGGCGAAGTTAATCGCAGGCGGTTCGCCAACAGCCGCCGCAGATGTTACCCAAGGTGTGTTGGCTTTCCGAGCGCAGGTGAGTATGGGGCCGCGTTTCATGTTCCAGATCCGCCACGGGCGATTTCGTCCGTGATTCTATCACGCGACGACCTCAGCCTCGGCCCATCCGCATGGAAGAAGAAGCACCTCGGCACGGGAGGTAGTTAACCCTCCCGCGCCACCTCAAGGGCGGCCGGAAAGCGCCCGCCCGCCACTTCCTCCTGCTTGGCCCTCAAGGTAGCGGTCCCACTTCGCCTCAGCCCGGATCAACCCCAGCCTCCTCGAACTCGCGCCAAGGTCTGCCGCTGCCGCCACACCCGACGCCCGACCTCCTCCAGACACGGGCCTCCCGCCAGAGTGACATCATCCTCCCCTCGCCACCAAGCGCCCCCTTGTTTCCAAGGCTCAGATTACAGGCGCTGCTCGGGCGGCTTCCAGCCAAGACCTCCTCACGCTCGAGCTCACTGGTCGCCGAGGCCACCTTCATCGACGCAGGGGCCGCCTCGCAGCTCCACCTGCTCCTCCAAAGGAGCGGCGCCGGCCAGAGTTCCCGCGCTCTCCTCCTCCGCCGGGTCAGCTTCCCGAGCCTCCTCAACGGCCTGAGAACGGACCTCCCGAGAGGCTGCCGACGCCTTTGGCCTCCTCATTGTCAAGATCACGCTGATGGCGCGCAAGGGCGACAACCGCCTTTCACAAGCTTCTTTCCGCTGCCAGCGCAGGCCTCAGCCTCGAGGCGCTGCTGCCTTCATCAGCGAAGTCTTCACCAAGCAGGCTCACCGTGACATCAGCCGCCCAAGAAACCTTGGCGAAGAGCGCGACGCCTCCCGGGCCAAGCACGGCACGCTTTCCACACCATCATCCGCCCCAAGCGAGCACCAGGGGCCATGAATCAGCACTTCCTCCGGGGGGGGGGGGGTCGGGCGCCGCCCGCCACGACCGGCACGCCAGCCAGCCCGACCGAGCCAGCCCATCCCCAAAGAAGAGCGCAGGAATACCTCAGCCAATCACGCTCGACGACCATACGAGAAGCCCACGGCAGATCAAGCTATGCCACGAGAAGGCTCATGAAGGAGGGTCATGAGGCGCTGGGCCTGGCGCGCCCGAGGATGGTTCTGCCTCCGTCGGGCTCACCACGAGCGCCTGCTGCTCGGGTGCTCGAGGACGGTGGAGAGGGCGGAGCCAAGGGGGATGGCCTCACCATCTCCGTAAGCTCGGCAGAAGGGCCCCACAGAGCGAGGATCAAGAAAAGCAACATAAGAACCCGGAGCTAGGAAAGGGAAGGCTTACTCATCGGTGGCGGCACTTCCCACGCTCAAGCAGCGGCAGGTAATCATCACCCAAGGCCTCCCTTCTCTTCCGGAGAGCCTCGAAGTCCACGCAGAAGCGGCCCAGGAGCTCAGCGCAGGGGTCGGCCTGCGACGAGGAAGGAGCACCAAGGTGACCGGTGTCAGGGGCTTCGTCCTGGTGCACGCCGCCGGTCACCTCATCAAGAAGGGTAGCTGGGGCCTCAGGGGCCTCGACCAAGGAGCCGTGGGGTCGAGCTCAACGCCTTTCACCACAGCGGGTGGGGCCTCGTGAGCTGCCACCTCAGGAGTTGCCACCTCAGGAGTGCCGCCTGGCATCGTCATCCCGGCGGAGGCCCCCTCAGCCTCCGGTGGCCCATGCCTCCCTGCTCCACCACTCGAGGAAGGACCGTCGTGGGCAACTGGAAGGGCAGTCACCACCACTGGGTTCTCGCGAGACCCCATGAGGCCTGCAGGGCGCAGCCCCCATTCGTCGAAGCTGGGCATCTGCTTCACAAAGTCACCCCTGCTTGAGCAAAAGTACAACAAAGCACCCCCTTGTCGGATGCTGCCGGGTGGGGTCCCCTGGGCCAAGACCAAGAGCACCTTCCTCGCCTGGGCTACATCAAGTCCTCCTCTTGAGCCTCGGCGTCTTCACGCCACATCAAGGCCCACATCCGCGGGAATGGCGCCGAGAGGGCAATGCGGCATAACAGGAACTCCTTCACCACCTTGGGCGCCGTCACACCGAGCGCCCTCAGGAACGAGAAGCGACGCCAGACGAAGGCGAGCCGAGGGCTCGTGAGCGTCTCTTGGCCCCAGCCTGAATTGGGGACAGCGGGTGATGTTGGCTCCGACAGCAGGGGGCTGGGCATCCCCACTTCCATGTACAGCCACCGCTCGCGGAACCCAGGCGCGGGCGGAGGAAGGCTGAAGTCGATCCCTGAAGCCGCTGTTTCAGATGCAGCAATGAAGCTCACACACCCTGAACATTGGGTGGGGTCAACAAGGCGCAAGGAGAAGAATTGGCGCAGCAAGGCAACAGAAGGAAGGATGCCCATCATCGCCTCACAAACAAAGGCGAAGACCGCAAGAAGAGTGATGGATTCTGGACCCAAGTGCATCATATGGATCTGATAGTGGAGAGCACATCATTGAAGAAATCGGAGAAGGGGGGAACTAGCCCTCACCACAGTATGCCAAAAAATACCGGACCTCGTGATTATCCCGTCAATGGAGAAGTGGGACGCGGGCCAGCCGCCGTCCGCCCGCATTCGCTGAAGATGGTGGCCAAAGCCGAGCTGACCTTGCCCATGCCCTCTCGATTGAGTATGATCGACCGACGACGGCGGGCCGCCGACGTGAGCGAGGCGGAGGCACGGTTTCTTCCTCTTCCCTTCTTCGCTGGAGCCATGGCAACGGAAGGGGGGGTGAAGGTTTGAGATCGGATTGGGAGCGAAGTCGGAGTTCGAGAGGAGGAAGAGTGGGGACGGTCGAGCACCAAAAAGGGGAGCAGCTGTGTGCGGCTATGAGTCCGCCTAGCATGGCACAAAATAAGGAGGCGTGGGGAACAAAGTGCCACCCACGCCCAATCAACCGCCACGCTGGGCGCCCAAGGCCGCAGTTGTTAGGGGCTCAAGGGCGCCGACTTGCCCCTTCGCCTCTCGCCGGTCAAGCCCGGCGCGCTTTGGGCCCGGGCTATCACATGCTTCCGGGAACGGGGTCCCCAGACTTGCCTCGCTCATGCCCGCGGGCGTGGCTCAAAGGGGGGCCCATCGCGTCCATCTTCACCAACACAAGCTCAAGACCCTCGCGAGGGGCCAAGCCTCACGGGGCGGACGACAGGGAGCTTCCATAGGCACAACCTCATCAGGCTGGCTCGCGAGGAGGTGGAGAGATCAAGGCGGGGTACCTCACGAGGTGCCCATGACGCAAGCTGTGATGACCAAGGGCGCCAGGCGGGCGCCAGCCCGCGCAGTGTCCTCCTTTCCTCTTTGGTGCAAAGGGAGCAAGCGCAGGCGAGAGCATCAAGAAAAGGCATCCATTTCGGTGCAACAAGACCAAGACCAGCCCAACGGCAGGAAGGAAGTCAGGGAGCCCAAGCCAAGGCCACTCACCAGAGCCTTTGACAAAGCGAGGACCAACTTTAGTCAGATAAGTGTACCAGATGTTCCCTTCAAAATAGCCAATTGTTGGCGCCCTTCTCGCTCAATATTTGGGAAGAGGCCCAGGGCCTCCGCCTATATAAGTAGAGCTAGCCACCATAGTAGGGGCATCTTGATCTGATCAGTAGCTGGAAGCACCTTGAATAGAGAGAGAGAGAGAGAGCGACTGAACTCCCCCTAGCAGTTCATCGCACCAGCCAAGAACAGACTCTCGCGAGGCTGTTCTTCCTTGTATTGTTCATCATCATCAGCCCAAGAGGCAATCCACCACACCACAAACTAGAGTAGGGTATTACACCACAACGGTGGCCCAAACTAGTATAAACCCTGTGTCTCTTGTGTTGTTCCTTTCGTAGTTTAGATCTTAGCGAGGCGGCGGGGTGCAGGTAGGTAGAGGGTGAATCTCCGCCACACCCCAGCAGTTCAACTCAAGGGTCCGCCGGAACCCGAACTCCGACAGGCCACAATGGTAGGAGATCTACATATCCAGACGCCAAGCTTGCCTTCCACGCCAAGGAAAGTCCCATCCGACACGGAAGAAGTCTTCAATCTTGTATCTTCATAGTCCAGAGTCCGCCAACAGTGATAGTTCGCTATTCGACACCCCTAATCCAGACTCCTCAAGAGTCTCTGAACCAGGCTTCAATGACGACGAGTCCGGGCGTATATTGTCTTCGGCATTGCAAGGCGGGTTCCTCCTCCAATACTTCATAGAAGATTTTGAACACAAGGATAGTGTCCGCTCGCAAAACAAGTTCCACATACTACCATAGAGAGAATAACCTTTGCACGATATGCATTATCGATTCCGTGGCGTGACATCACACCACCACCAGTGCCTTTGTACGAATCATTTTTACTGCTTCCACCTCAGCGATTTAGCGAGGCGGTTTCCTTGGCACGCCTTATCAAAGCGGAGATCGTGCCCCTTATTCCGGGATTCCCATCTATACAGACGTAGAACCCAACCGCGCCATTGATTACGGCGCTTGGGAGATAAGCGAGTTTTACTCAGCTCACGGGGACGATAGTCATTCCGTCCATATAAGGGGATAAGGATCCACCTTTTTCACCCACGCCTTCTTCCTCCTTTGCTCATCCATTCCCGCCAAGACTTGAGCTCCAGCCGCCTAAGTCCGCACACCCTACCTCAACCTTCTCCAACTATGTCCGGAGCGGGAGGCAAGTGGATGGCTCTCCGGCCGTGAGGGGCACATCAAAAAGCTGCGGAAGGCTCGGATACTTGTCCAGCGACATTGCATGATCGGCTCCTGACGAGGGGCAGCTCATTCCCACCCTAGGCCCCATGAGAGGGTGGTGTTCCTCACCCACTTCCTCCGCTGGACTAGGTTTTCCACTTCACCTATTTGTCCGGGGCCTCATGTTCTACTACGGCCCGGACTTCCACGATCTGCCCCAATTTCATCCTCAACATCTCGGTGTTCATCGTCGTGTGCGAGGCCTTCCTCTGCATCCAGCCCTACTTCAGCTTATGGCTGAAGATCTTCAATGTCAAGCCGATGGGAGTGGGCGGCCGCCAAGAGGAGTGCGGAGGTGCCATGGTTGGCAAGATGGCCAAAGTCCTATGGCTCGAGGGCTCCTTTGTGGAGACCATAAAGGTGGCAATCGGGTGGTTCTACATCACCGAGCCGCGACTTTCAATGGGCGGCGGCCCTCGAATTCCGATCCGCTTCCCCACACGGCTCACATCATGGAAAGAGACGGCCTGATGTGGGGTGATTCGGACGAAGCTATCCAGATTCCAAACTCAAGTCCAAACCCGGTGGACAAGAATCTCAGCTTGTCAACGTAATCTGTGTGATGCTCATCCGCCGGATTCTCCCATGCCAACAACGGGCCTTCAAATTGTGGGAGTTCGATCCGCACAAAGACCAAACTCGAAAAGGCTCTTCGACACTACGCACGAGATGCCCGGAAGGTGCTGTTCAAGGGCGCCGAGGTTCTACATCCGCCATCAAGATCGCGGATTTAGCTCGCAGCGCCAAGCTGCCGAGGTAAGCTATTTTACCCTTTACGGACTCTTGTTTTTCATAGTTTGACTCTTTGCGGATCTAAAACTCCCTAACCTTTGACAGACTGGCTCAAGACATCCGGACAGATTAACCGCCTCCCCTTGCCGTAAGACTCCAGCGGACACCCGATTGACGGGCTGTCTGGTTCGGATACTCACGTGGTGCCGAGAAGAAGTGTTGGGGAACGAGCAGAAATTCAAAATTTTCCCACGTGTCACCAAGATCTATCTATGGAGAAACTAGCAATCAGGGAAGGAGAGTGCATCTACATACCCTTGTAGATCGCTAAGCTGAAGCGCTCAAGAGAACGGGGTTGATGGAGTCGACTGCCGTGATCCAAATCACCGGGATCCTAGTGCCGAACGGACGGCACCTCCGCTGTTCAACACACGACAGCCCGGTGACGCCTCCCATGCCTTGATCCAGCAAGGAGAGAGGGAGAGGTTGAGGAAGACTCCATCCAGCAGCAGCACAACGGCAGTGGTGGTGGTGGAGGAGCGTGGCATCCCAGCAGGCTTCGCCAAGCACCAAGGGAGAGGAGGAGGAGGAGAGGCAGGCTGCACCAAGAGGGAGAAACTCATGTGTGTTGGGCAGCCCAAAACCTCAAGTATATATAGGGGAAAGGGGCTGCGCCCCTTTAGGGTTTCCCACCCAAGGGGTGCGGCCAGCCCTAGATGGGACTTGGGGCGGCCAAGAGGGGGAGGAGTGCCCCCAAGTCAAGTGGAGGCCTCCCCTTAGGGTTTCCCCTTCATGCAAGATGGGCCTTGGGGGCTGGTGCCCCAGCCCATTAAGGCTAGGGCGCCTCACAGCCCATGCTACTGTATTGACGTGGAACAATTTCCGACCAACCCTCCGAATCCTCCGAACCTTCTCGAAGCTTCCCGTACAATATCGAAAAACCCAACTTTTCCTAACTCAACAACAACTTTCCATATATAAATCTTTACCTCCGACCATTCCGAACTCCTCGTGACGTCCGGATCTCATCCGGACTCAACAACATTCGCAACCACATACAAACTTCCTTTATAACCCTAGCGCCATCGAACCTTATGTGTAGACCCCACGGTTCGGGAGACATGTAGACCTGACCGAGACGCTTCTCCGTCAATAACCAACAGCGGATCTGGATACCCATGTTGGCTCCTACATGTTCCACGATGATCTCATCGGATGAACCACGATGTCAAGGACTCAATCGATCCCGTGATACAATTCCCTTTGTCTAGCGGTATTGTACTTGCCCGAGATTCGATCGCCGGTATCCCGATACCTTGTTCAATCTCGCACGCAAGTCTCTTTACTCGCTCCAGAACACATCATCCCGTGATCAACCCTTGGTCACATTGTGCACATTATGATGATGTCCTACCGAGTGGGCTCAGAGATACCTCTCCGCCACACGGAGTGACAAATCCCGCCTCGATTCGTACAACCCAATGTACACTTTCGAGATACCGTAATGCACCTTTATAGCCACCCAGCCATTGCCAGGACGCTTGGTACACCCAAAGCATTCCTACGGTATCCGGAGTTGCACAATCTCATGGTCTAAGGAAAAGATACTTGACATTTGAAAAGCTTTAGCATACTAACTACGCATCTTTGTGCTAGGCTTAGGATTGTCTTGTCCATCACATCATTCTCCTAATGATGTGATCCCGCTATCAACGACATCCAATGTCCATGGTCGGAAACCGTAACCATCTATTGATCAACGAGCTAGTCAACTAGAGGCTTACTAGGGACATGGTGTTGTCTATGTACCCACACATGTATCTGAGTTTCCTATCAATACAATTATAGCATGGATAATAAACGATTATCATGAACAAGGAAATATAATAATAACTAATTTATTATTGCCTCTAGGCATATTTCCAACAGTCTCCCACTTGCACTAGAGTCAATAATCTAGTTCACATCGCCATGTGATTAACACGATAGGTCACATCGCCATGTGACCAACATCCAAAGAGTTTACTAGTGTCTGTAAACTAGTTCACATCATCATGTGATTAAGACTCAATGAGTTCTGAGGTTTGATCATGTTTTGCTTGTGAGAGAGGTTTTAGTCAACGGGTCCGAACCTTTCAGATCCGTGTGTACTTCGCAATTCTCTATGTCATATTGTAAATGTTGCTTCCACGCCCACTTGGATCTATTCCAAATGGTTGCTCCACTATACGATCCGGTTTGCTACTCAGAGTCACTCGGATAGGTGTTAAAGCTTGCATCGACGTAACCCTTTACGCCGAACTCTTTATCACCTCCATAATCGAGAAACATGTCCTTATTTACTCCAAGGACAGTTTTGACCGCTGTCCAAGGATCCATTCCTGGATCATTCTTATACCCCTTGACTGACTCATTGCAAGGCACACTTCCGTGCGGTACACAAATAGCATACTATAGAGCCTATGTCTCAAGCATAGGGACGACCTTCATCCTTTCTCTCTTTTCTGCCGTGGTCGAGCTTTAAGTCTTAACTTCATACCATACAACTCAGCCAAGAACTCCTTCTTTGACTGATCCATCTTGAACACCTTCAAGATCATGTCAAGGTATATGCTCATTTGAAAGTATTATTAAGCATTTTGATCTATCCTTATAGATCTTGATGCTCAATGTTCAAGTAGCTTAATCCAGGTTTTCTATTGAAAACATCTTTCAAATAACCCTATATGCTTTACAGAATTCTACATCATTTCGATCATCAATATGTCAACAACATATACTCATCGAAATTCTATAGTGCTCCCACTCACTTCTTTGGAAATACAAGTTTCTCATAAACTTTGTATAAACCCAAAATCTTTGATCATCTTATCAAAGTGCACATTCCAACTCCGAGATGCTTACTCCAGTCCTTAGAAGGATCGCTGGAGCTAGCATACCTTTTAGCATCCTTAGGATCGACAAAACCTTTCGATTGTATCACATACAACTTTTCCTTACGAAAACCGGTAAGGAAACTCGCTTTGACATCCATCTCGCCAGATTTCATAAATGCAGCTAATGCTAACATGATTCCGACGGACTTAAGATCGCTACGGATGAGAAAATCTCATCGTAGTCAACTCCTTGAACTTGTGAAAACTCTTCGCCACAAGTCGAGCTTCATAGATGGTGACATTACCATCCACGTCCGCCTTCTTCTTAAAGATCCATTTATCTCAATGGCTTGCCGATCATTGGGCAAGTCCACCAAAGTCCATGCTTTGTTCGATATATGGATCCTATCTCGGATTTCATGGCTTCTAACCATTTGTCGGAATTTGGGCCCACCATCGCTTCTCCATAGCTCGAGGTTCATTGTTGTCTAGCAACATGACCTTCAAGACAGGATCACCGCATCACTCAAGCAAGTACATGTCCTTGTCACCCCACGAGGTTCGGTAGTGACTTGATCCAAACTTCATGATCACTATCATAAGCTTCTACTTCAATTGGTGTAGGTGCCACGGAACAACTTCCCGTGCCCTGCTACACACTAGTTGAAGTGATGGTTCAATAACCTCATCAAGTCTCCACCATCCTCCCACTCAACTTTTCGAGACAAACTTTTCCTCGAGAAAGGACCCGATTCAAGAAACAATCCCTATTGCTTTCGGATCTGAATTAGGAGGTATACCCAACTGTTTTGGGTGTCCTATGAAGATGCATTTTATCCGCTGGGTTCGAGCTTATCAACCTGAAACTTTTTCACATAAGCGTCAGAGCCCCAAACTTTTAAGAAACGACAACTTAGGTTTCTCCAAACGGTGTCGCCTCAACGGAATTACATGGTGCCCTATTAAAGTGAGTGCGGTTGTCTCTAATGCCTAACCCATGAACGATAGTGGTAATTCGATAAGAGACATCATGGTACGCACCATATCTAATAGGGTGCAACTATGATGTTCGGACACACCATCACACTATGGTGTTCCAGCGGTATTAATTGTGAAACAATTTGCACAATGTCTTAATTGTGTGCCAAAGCTCAGAATTCAGATATTCATCTCTATGATCATATCATAGACATTCTATCCTCTTGTCACGATGATCTTTAACTTCACTCTGAAATTACTTGAACCATTCAATAATTCAGACTTTGTGTTTCATCAAGTAAATATACTCAACATCTACTCAATCATCTGTGAAGTAAGAACATAACAATATTCATCAGATGCCTCAAAGACTTATTGACTGCACACATCAAAATGTGTTACTTCCAACAAGTTGCTATCTTGTTCCATCTTATCAAACCGAGGCTTTTCAATCATCTTGCCCATGTGGTATGATTTGCATATCTCAAGTGATTCAAAATCAAGTGAGTCCAAACGATCCATCTGCATGGAGTTTCTTCATGCGTGATACACCAATAGACATGGTTTGCATGTCTCAAACTTTTCAAAACGAGTGAGTCCAAAGATCCATCAACATGGAGCTTCTTCATGCATTTTATACCAATATGACTTACATGGCAAGGCCACAAGTAAGTGGTACTATCATTACTATCTTATATCTTTTGGCATGAAAATGTATCACTACGATCGAGATTCAATAAACCATTCCTTTAGGTGCAAGACCATTGAAGGTATTATTCAAATAAATAGAGTAACCATTATTCTCCTTAAATGAATAATCAGATTATGATAGACATAATCCAATCATGTCTATGCTCAACGCAAACACCAAATGACAATTATTCTGGTTTAATAATAATCTTGATGGTAGAGGGAGCGTGTGATGCTTGATCACATCAACCTTGGAAACACTTCCAACACATATCGTCAGGCTCACCTTTAGCTAGTCTCCGCTTATTCCGTAGCTTTTATTTCGAAGTTACTAACACTTAGCAACCGAACCGTATCTAATACCATGGTGCTACTAGGAGTACTAGTAAAGTACACATTAACATAATGTATATCCAATATACTTCTATCGACCTTGCCAGCCTTCTCATCTACCAAGTATCTAGGGTGGTTCCGCTCGTGTCCGCTCCTCTCATTACGTAAGCACTTAGTCTCGGTTTGGGTTCAACCTTGGGTTTCTTCACTAGAGCAGCAACTGATTTGCTGTTTCATGAAGTACCCTTGTTGCCCTTGCCCTTCTTGAAACTAGTGGTTTTACCAACCATCAACAATTGATGCTCCTACTTGATTTCTACTTTCGGTGTCAAACATCGCTAACACTTCAAGGATCATCATATCTATCCCCGATATGTTATAGTTCATCACGAAGCTCTAGTAGCTTGGTGGCAATGTCTTTGGAGAAACATCACTATCTCATCCGGAAGATTAACTCCCACTTGATTCAAGTGATTGTTGCACTCGCATAATCTGAGCACAAGCTCAACGATTGAGCTTTTCTCCTTAGTTTGCAGGCTAAGAAAATCGCCGGAGGTCTTATACCTCTTGACGTGAGCACGAGCCTGAAATCCCAATTTCAGCCCTCAAACATCTCATATGTTCCGCGACGCTTCAAAACGCCTTTGGTGCCTCAACTCTAAACCGCTTAACTGAACTATCACGTAGTTATCAAAACGTATGTCCGATGTTCGCAACATCCACAAACGACGTTTGGGGTTCAGCACACCGAGCGTGCATTAAGGACATAAGCTATCTACTGTCCGCATAATCGCCATCGTCAACTTTCAACTATATTTTCTAGGAACATATCTAAATAGTGGAACTAAAACGCGAGCCATTTACATAATTTGCAAAGATCTTTGACTATGTTCAAGATAATTAAGTTCATCTTATGAACTCCCACTCAGATAGACATCCTCCGGGTCATCTAAGTGATTACATGATCCGAGTCAACTAGGCCGTGGTCCGATCATCACGTGAGACGGACTAGTCATCATCGGTGAACATCTTCATGTTGATCGATCTACTATACGACTCATGCTCGACCTTTCGGTCTCTCGTGTTCCGAGGCCATGTCTGTACATGCTAGGCTCGCCAAGTTAACCCTAAATGTTTCAAGGTGTAAATCTGTCTTACACCCGCTGTATGTGAACGTAAGAATCCATCACACCCGATCATCACGTGGTGCTTAGAAGCTTACTTAACTTTAGCAATGGTGCACAGCTTAGGGAGAACACTTCTTGAAATTGTTGTAAGGGATCATCTTATTTACTACCGCTGCTCTAAGTAAACAAGATGCATAAACATAATAAACATCACATGCAATTATATAGTAGTGACATGATATGGCCAATATCATATAGCTCCATTGATCTCCATCTTCGGGCTCCATGATCATCATCGTCACCGCATGACACCATGATCTCCATCATCATGATCTCCATCATCGTGTTCCATGAAGTTGTCTCGCCAACTATTACTTCTACTACTATGGCTACCGTTAGCAATAAAGTAAAGTAATTACATGGTGTTGTTTAATGACACGCAAGTCATACAATAAATAAAGACAACTCCTATGGTTCTCGCCGTTGTCATACTCATCGACATGCAAGTCGTGAATCCTATTACAAGAACATGATCAATCTCATACATCACATATCATTCATCACATTCTTCTTGGCCATATCACATCACATAGCATACCCCGCAAAAACAAGTTAGACGCCCTCTAATTGTTGTTTGCATGTTTTACGTGGCTGCTATGGGTTTCTAGCAAGAACGCTTACCTACGCAAAACCACAACGTGATATGCCAATTGCTATTTACCCTTCATAAGGACCCTTTTCATCGAATCCGCTCCGACTAAAGTGGGAGAGATCGGCACCCGCTAGCCACCTTATGCACCAAGTGCATGTCACCGGTGGAACCTGTCTCACGAAGAGTACGTAAGGTCGGTCCGGCCGCTTCATCCCACAATACCGTCAAACAAGATTGGACTAGTAACGGTAAGCATATTGAACAACATCAACGCCCACAACTACTTTGTGTTCTACTCTGCAAAGAATCTACGCATAGACCTAGCTCATGATGCCACTGCTGGGGAACGAGCAGAAATTCAAAATTTTCCCACGTGTCACCAAGATCTATCTATGGAGAAACTAGCAACGAGGGAAGGAGAGTGCATCTACATACCCTTGTAGATCGCTTGCGGAAGCGCTCAAGAGAACGGGGTTGATGGAGTCGATTGTCGTGATCCAAATCACCGAGATCCTAGTGCCGAACGGACGGCACCTCCGTGTTCAACACACGCACAGCCCGGTGACGCCTCCCATGCCTTGATCCAGCAAGGAGAGAGGAGAGGTTGAGGAAGACTCCATCCAGCAGCAGCACAATGGCGTGGTGGTGGTGGAGGAGCGTGGCATCCCAAGCAGGCTTCGCCAAGCACCAAGGGAGAGGAGGAGGAGGAGAGGCAGGCTGCACCAAGAGGGAGAAACTCATGTGTGTTGGGCAGCCCAAACCTCAAGTATATATAGGGGAAAGGGGGCTGCGCCCCTTTAGGGTTTCCCACCCCAAGGGTGCGGCCAGCCCTAGATGGGACTTGGGGCGGCCAAGAGGGGAGGAGTGCCTCCCAAGTCAAGTGGAGGCCTCCCCTTAGGGTTTCCCCTCCCATGCATGCGCATGGGCCTTGGGGGGCTGGTGCCCTGGCCCATTAAGGCTAGGGCGCCCCCACAGCCCATGCTACTGTATTGACGTGGTGGAACACCTCCGACCTCCGACCCTCCGAATCCTCCGAACCTTCCGAAGCTTCCTGCACAATACCAAAAACCCGAACTTTTCCCGAACCCAACAACAACTTTCCATATATAAATCTTTACCTCCGACCATTCCGAACTCCTCGTGACGTCCGGATCTCATCCGGACTCAACAACATTCGCAACCACATACAAACTTCCTTTATAACCCTAGCGCCATCGAACCTTATGTGTAGACCCCACGGTTCGGGAGACATGTAGACATGACCAAGACGCTTCCCGTCAATAACCAACAGCGGATCTGATACCCATGTTGGTCCTACATGTTCCACGATGATCTCATCGGATGAACCACGATGTCAAGGACTCAATCGATCCCGTATACAATTCCCTTTGTCTAGCGGTATTGTACTTGCCCGAGATTCGATCGCCGGTATCCCGATACCTTGTTCAATCTCGCACGCAAGTCTCTTTACTCGCTCAGAACACATCATCCCGTGATCAACCCCTTGGTCACATTGTGCACATTATGATGATGTCCTACCGAGGGGCCCAGAGATACCTCTCCGCCACACGGAGTGACAAATCCCAGCCTCGATTCGTACAACCCAATGTACACTTTCTGAGATACCTGTAATGCACCTTTATAGCCACCCAGCTACGCCAGACGCTTTGGTACACCCAAAGCATTCCTACGGTATCCGGAGTTGCACAATCTCATGGTCTAAGGAAAAGATACTTGACATTTGAAAAGCTTTAGCATACTAACTACGATCTTTGTGCTAGGCTTAGGATTTGTCTTGTCCATCACATCATTCTCCTAATGATGTGATCCCGCTATCAACGACATCCAATGTCCATGGTCGGAAACCGTAACCATCTATTGATCAACGAGCTAGTCAACTAGAGGCTTACTAGGGACATGGTGTTGTCTATGTACCCACACATGTATCTGAGTTTCTATCAATACAATTATAGCATGGATAATAAACGATTATCATGAACAAGGAAATATAATAATAACTAATTTATTATTGCCTCTAGGGCATATTTCCAACAAGAAGGCCAAGAAGAAGGCCACGGGAACTCGAAGGAGCTCCCGGCGCTAGGTGCTGTCTGACTCATCATCCGACGACTGAGATGGAATCCTCCTCCGAGGAAGAGGAGGAGGAAGAAGCTCTCTCAAATGGGGAGAGAAGAAAGGAAGGCTGCCCCGACCGGGAGGCCGGAGGGTCCAAGAAAGGAAGGACCTTCCTCCGGATTTCTCCACCAACGCCGACAACGACGAGGAGGAGGGCCAACAAGGGCCAAGCCCTCGGCGAGATCGTAAGTGTCCGCATCTCGAATAGTTCATGACTTTTTGTTTGTCGATAGTGTCTTCTAACGCCAATATGACCATGTAGCCCACCCAAGGACGAGCTCGCTGCTTGCCGAGCGGCTCCTGGATTCGCCGGATGTGAATAGCACTTCACATTCGACCGCTTCCTCTCCTCGTGTCGCCGATTTACACCGCTGGTGGAGTCCCAAAAGGCCCAGCCAGGAGGAGGTGGTCCCGGAGGCGCCAAGAAGGTGACCTCCCGACCGGGCGCAAAGGGGCGAACCCCGAGGGCTCTAAGTCTAGCCTCTGGCTGACTCCGACAGGAACCTTCAGTGGTTCTCAAGTCCGCAAGCGCCCCTTCGTAAGAAGGGCGAGATCGCGACGCCGGTGACCTCCGGCCCATCCGAAGGCACCGGATAGCTTGCCGAGGCGCTTAACGGCGCCCATCGACGAGGAGCACCGCACCGTTATGACTGTGGTGATCCAGAAGTTCAGTCCGCCAAGAGCGGGCTGACTAAAGCCTGTACCAGCCTTCTAACAGCTTTGAGGTAAGTTTAAATATGTAAAAATATTACCGCGATAGACAAGAGTCTCGATGCTTAGTTCGGTGTTCGGAAAGAAAAGCCGGACCGAGGATCTAAAAAGATATACGCAGGAGTCTAACATAAGTATGTCAATATAGGAATGCAGGCTGCGCCGCCGACCTCTCGCCAGACCGATCATGGAGGTCAATGCATTGAAGCAGAGCCTCGAGCGGTCCGAGAACGAGCTCGGCCTTGCCAAGAAGCAGCTCAAGACAAGGAAGGTAAGTAATACCTTATTAAAGAAATACCTTATAGAAAGGATTTGTTGCAAAATGACATGACTAACGTGGGTATTGTAGGGGCCACGAACGAGGTGGCGACTCAAGGAAGCGTGTCCACGGCCGAAAGCAAAGCGCCACGAGCGCACCGAGTGAGAGAAGCAGGAGGCGCGGGTGGCGGAGGTGCGGCAAGAGCTCCAGTGCTCGTGAAAAACACGAGTTTGAGCGTGATCAAGACTCGAGAGTCCGAGCTCACCTCGCTCTTGAAAGTGCTAACGCCAAGGTCAAGCCCAAAAGCCTCCAAGAAATTGAAGCATTAAAGAAGATAGCGGCGGTAAGGCATTCTTTATGCAAAGCAGGCATGTGAAAGTGAATTACCTATTACTTAACCGAATCCGAGCTCTCCAGAGCATTCGCAGATCTGCCTCAGAGTGTATCCGATGCCGTCACGCTCTACCGCTGCCAAGGAGGGAGCTCGACGGAAAAGGTGTTCGGTCTCACTATGCCGAGGCCCAACATCCGTGTTCCTCGAGCGACCAGCTAAAGCAGCTGGTCAAGCTCCACAAGGTCGCCAACAGGCCATGAAGGGCCTCATAATTCGCCGTGGCTATTGGAAGCCATGCCCGAGCTACTTCAAAGCTAGTGCGGCGGCCGGTGGACGCCTGTCCATGGATTGAAGTCATCAAGCGCCCATCTGCATTGAAGGTGCCTGTTGGCCCTTGCCCGCTAAAGTGCACCGGGGCAAGCTGGATGTCGAGAAGCTTGTGACGACGGGCCACCAAGGGCAAGGAGCATCGCAAGTCCGAAATGTACTATGAGGGCGCTATGAAGGGTGCCCGCTTTATAGCGGTGAATGCTCCAAAGATGTAATTTTGAATAGACTCGCATTTGTTATCCTCGCACGCTAAAAACTTGTTCATATGCGCTACAACGCCAGAATTTAAAATATTACCTTCAGGCGGCCGCTTATCAAATTTGAGAGATGGCAAGTTGTTGGCTTCAAGAACACGCCCAAGATGCGACCCTATCCAAAAGGAACTCAAGGTCCCACTAAGGATAGAAGCGATCTTGAAGACGCTTTTGCAAGGTGGATATCATTACATCAACATTACATAATAGATGGGGATATATACATAAGGCACAAATGCCACAAGAATACATCAACATCATATATAAGATCAACATCCCACTACGGATGAAACAGTAAAACAAACTCAAACAATATCCACCTCGCTAGCCCAGTCGGCCGACCGAACCTATCCCCGATCAAGAAGCGTAAGAAGAACTCCAAAACAAGCAAACATCGCCTCGGCCATGATCATCTCACAACCTGTACCGCAACTGTTGGTGTAGTAATCAGAGCCACGAGGACTCAAAGAATCCCATTACCATGGGTTTCAAGACTAGCAAAGCTTAAAGGGAAAGGAAGGGGTAAAGTGGTGAGGTTGCAGCAGCGGCTAATATATGGTGGCTAACATACGCAAATGAGAGCGAGAAGAGAAACAAAGGAACGGTCATCAACTAGTAATGATCAAGAAGTGATCCTGAACTCCTACTTACGCCGACATAACCCGTAAACCGTGTTCTCCTCTCGATCAACCCCAAAAGAGACACTCACGGTTACGCACACGGTTGGCGATTTTAAAAGAGTTTACTTCAAGTTTACTACAACCGGATATTAACAAATTCCCATCTGCCACATAACCGCTGGCACGGCCGAAAGTTCAAACCCTGCAGGGTGTCCTAACTTAGCCCATGATAAGCTCTCGCGATCAACTAAGGATATTCTTTCTCCCGGAAGACCCGATCAGTCTCGTAATCCCGCTACAAGACATTTCAACAAAGAATAAAACAAGAACAGCAAAGCCGCCTGATGTGCCGACAACCCGATAGGAGCTGCACATATCTCGCTCGTGGCAACACCGATGAGACTAGCTACGAGTAAAACCAACCTCAAGTTGCCCTAAGGTGGCCCGCAGTAGTAGCTCGGTTCGAACCAGCACTTAGAGAAGCACTCGTCCCGGGGCTAATAAAGATGACCCTTGGGTTGGCCGACCCAAGGAAGGGTATAGGTGGTGGTGAGGCAAATGGTAAAACCAAGGTTGGGCCTTGCCGGAGGAGTCTTATTCAAAGCGAACTGTCAAGGGGGTCCCATAAACCACCCAACCGCGTTAGGGACGCAAAATCCGGGAACATAATACCGATATGACGGAAACTAGGGCGGCAAGAGGAACAAAACACTGCATAAGGCCGAGCCTTCCACCCTTTACCAAGTATATAGATGCATTAATAATATAAGAGATATTGTGATATCCCAACATAAACATAATCCAACATGGAGCAATCTTCATCTTCACCTACAACTAGCAACGCTATAAGAGGGGCTGAGCAAAAGCGGTAACATAGCCAAACAACGGTTTGCTAGGAAGGGCGACAAGGTTAGAGGTTCATGGCAATTTGGGAGGCTTGAGCAGCAAGTGGTAGGTAACGCAGCATAGCGATAGAACGAAGCAACTAGCATAGCAATGATAGTAATGAGATCCAAGGTGACGGTCATCTTGCCTGAAATCCCGCTAGGAAGAAGAACGAGTCCATGAAGAAGATGAACGGGAGTAGTCGAACGAATCCTCACAATCGCAACATTACCAAAACCGAGAAGCAACACCGGAAAGAAACAAACAACATGGTAAATGCACAAGCATAAACATGGCATGATGCACAATCAAGTATGATGCATGTCCGGTTTAATGATTCATGGCATGACAAAGTGCAACAAACAATACTACAAATTAAGTGGAGCTCAATATGCAACGAAGTTGCATATTGACAAAACACCACATTGACATATTTAGTTTAATCTCGCTTAAGCTACCAAACAATATTAAATGTTGTTGAACATGGCAAGAGGTGAAGCATAAGTAAACTATCTATTTAGGCAAGTTTAAATGAGGCCGGAAATAAGAAAGAACAATTCCGAAAAATCCTCATGTGCATATTTTGAATTTGGTACTGTTCTGCCCTAAAACATATTTTATTGTTGTTAAACAGGAAAATAAACTGCACCATGTTAAACTAGGCATTTTTCCACCCCGTTTACATATAAAGAACATTTAATTCCGAGTTACGGTTTTTTAGTTATGAAATAAAGCATTTTAACATGGCATTTGAGCAAATTTAATCAAACAGCATTTTAAACATATTTAACATGGATGAAAGTGGCGACATGAAACTAGATGAAAACTAAGCATTTTACATGTTTAAAACATTTTAACTGATGCACGGTTTGTGATTTATTAGATGCATGAACATAAGGGTTTTTTGTAAACCGCAAACTCGATAATAGACAAATTCGCAAGATCGAAAAAACATATGCGGGCCGAATCTGGAACAGGAGCCGAATAGGGCAGGCGCTGGGGGCAGCTCACCCATGGGCTTCGGCCCATCTGCAGAGGAGGCCAGCTTGGGGCGCTGGGCCTCGCACGACGGAGGGGAGCAGCTGGGCCTGGGCGCGGTCAACACACGCAGCGACGCCGCCGTGGCTCGAGGCGGTGTCGACCTTCGCTCAAAGCGTATGGGCGAGGAGGAGGCGGCTAGACTTGGCGCGGCGGCTCGACGCAGGGGACTTGGCGCGGCGATGGGGATCCGGCGGATCCAGTCGAGGACGTGGCCGGAGGCGGGCGGGGAGCTGCGGCCATGGCGGCGGCGTCCTGGTTCAGAGAGAGAGATGTGAGAGGAGGGAGCATAAGGGAGAGGTGGAGGGCAGGGGCACCGCGACCTGGTGCTGCTCGCAGGAGCAGCGGCGCCGAGGAGGAAGACCTCGGGTGGCTCAAGGCAGCGGCGAGCGCGGGGCGATGCAGGAAGCAGCAGCAAGCAACGACGGCTTCAGGAACTTGACGGGGCAACGGAGCCGTGCGGACTGGAGGAGCTCGAGGGGAAGTGGTGGAGCACGGGCGACGGAGACTCGCGGGATCACGCCGACGAGGAGGTTCCTGGCGACGCCCGGGGCGGCGGCCATCCATGGCGTCTGCGCAGATCATGTTGGCCCTAAAGAAGAAAGAGAGAGAGAGACCGCGAGGTGAGAGAGAGATACGGGAAGAAGGGAAACAGGAGGAAGCAGAGGAGAGGGACGCGACGGTCCTGTTGAGCCCGTCAGCCAACAAGGCGGGTTGCAGGTGGCCTCGATCCTCCAGATCGAGCAGGATGTGGCTAGAATCGAGGAGAGGTGGGGATGCACTGGTTGGTGGGGATCGATAGATGGGTGGATCGACGGGACTGGGTGGCAGGGAAGATCGAGGAAGGAGGAGGCTGCGGCTGGTTGGTCTGGTGAAGAAAACGAGGGAGGATTTTTGGATCGGGGGAAGAACCCGAGGTGGGAGGGGACAAGAGGAGTGGCGGCGGCGGCGACGGGTGGATGGGACAAGGTCCCTAGGTTTTAGGGTTAGTCTTTATATAACAAGTGAATTTTGGATAGGTGTATTTGGTCCCTCCGATCTTAATCGGATGGTCTAGAAATAAATAGATAGGGAGTCCAAATAAGAAAACGGAGATGTTTTGTAGACGTTTGGGGATGATCCGGATCCATCAGTAACGACAACCAGGTTCGAGTTCGGAGCAGTTTCGGACACGCGCGAGGTGTCAAGAGAGGTCAACGAGGACAAGGGTCTGACAAAATGACAACGGAGGCAAAGAGAGAAAAGGGCAACTGCAAACGGCTACAAGGTTTTATGAAAACATGCAGATGCAATGCACATGATGCGATGATATGGAATGCAAGACATGAACACAAAGCAAAACAATGCATAAAAACCCAACCACGAAGGAAATAACATATCACATCTCCGTAAAAGGCAAGAGTTCGAAGTTTAATATGGAAAATTGTATCCGGGCGTTACATTCAGCCCCCATGCCACGAAAGTGCTGGGTGTTCGGATAAACTTGAGCGCTCTTGTTCCCATTCTTGGGTCCTTCGAGGAGGCGCCAACGAACGTAACAAGGCAACCGGACTTATAGTGCTTGAACACTCTCACTTAGCCATAGAATTCTATAATTTTAAATTTCGCGAAGCCCCTAGTATTCGAAGACCGAAGTTCGGGCGCTATCCACGCCTTCGGCCGACAATGCTGGCTCGCCTAAGCGGCATAAGTCGTTAGGGACCAAAAACCTTCTCGACAGCGCATCGCTCTCGCCTCTATCATGACGGCCGTTTTAACTTTCTCCACCGAGATGCTCAACCCAGCTCAACCGGGCACAATCGCAGTGGTTCTCCCAGCGCTACCTTAGCCGATATAACGGAACGAAGGTACCAAAACATGGGAGCCGGGCAAACCCAACTATTGACCCAAGACATGATTCGAGCCGATGCATATAATGCTATAAGTTCGGGTGTCGACTTGTGAAAGTGTTCGGACTTATCACACCATATTTTTGGGGTACTTAAGCCCTCGTGTATTGGCTGCACTAAAGTGTACATGTGCAACATGTCATGAATGAACATATATATAGATAAAGAAAGGAGTGCAATAATAGGCAAAAGCTATGTATTGTTTATTCAAAAGGTATCGCAATGAAAGCAGAACGATACAAATAGTGCAATAAGCAAGGGATGGGACTATTTAACATGTCCTCCCTGGGGTAAGCTGGGATGGTATGTAAAACAGGTATAATGCTCATAGTAGAGACCACCTGACACTGACGAGCTTTCGCTTCCCTGCTGTTGCATCGTGAGTTCGGCAATTCTAGTGCCGGACAGGCTTCTGGAAAACGGAGTCCTGAAAGTAAGAGAAAAGAAGAAAGAAAAAGAATGACACAATCGGGAGCCCCTGGTGCGGTTGAGCCGCACTGGGCGTGCTATGGTCGTGCCCCTCCCCTTATGCCCATGGTATCTCCAGAGCGTAGTTATGTACGTAGTAGTACCGGCTTTGCAATTTCGCGAGGGCTGGGGTTAGCCGGATTGCTACGCTGCTTGGATCATGCCAGCGATCTTGTTGTAGGTTACCCGGCGCGCTTGATGTTGTCCGGACGCTTAGTGGCCGGACTCGAGAATTGCTGTGAGAGGCTGCATTACACCTCCGCCGCGAGGGCCGCCAGATGCTCCTCCGCTCGAGAGAGTGTTCGTGTTTCCATTGACCGTGATTACCTCGAGGGCCTGCATCTTGAGTTTGAGGTATGCGAAAGCGGCACCGCATTGAACTTTGCAAATGCGGTTCGCCCAAGCAAGGCGTGATAGCCGCCATGAACGGGACTATGTCAAGATTAACTCTTCGCTCGAAGTTATCCGGGATCCAAGACCACTTCGAGTGTAATCGAGCCTCGCATAATTGGCCTCTACACCCGTATGGCGCTTTAAAGGTCTTTGTGGGTTTAACTTTGAGGGGTCTATGCCCATTTTGCACATCAGATCCCGATAGAGCAGGTTCAGGTTGCTACCGCCATCCATCGACTCTAGTGAGGTGAAATCCACAATGATTGGGTCAAGAACCACGCGCGAATCCGCCGTGGCGGATGCTAGTGGATGGTCCTTCGATCAAAGGTGATCGGGCAGGAGGACCATGGGTTGAACTTTGGGGTGACTGGCTCCATCGCATATACGCCCCTTAGCGCACGCTTCGCTCCCTTTGGGTATATGGGTTATGATATCATGTTCACCGTCCGCACTTGTGGGGGAAACCTTCGTCCTCTATTGTTCGGCGGCCGGGCTCCTCCTCGCCATCGCTATGCAGCCCTTGTCATTGAGTTCGCATTTAACTTGCTCGCTTGTTCAAGACCCAACAATCCCTCTGGTGTGGTTGGCTGGTTTTTCGGGGTGCCATGTATTTGGCACGAGCGATCGAGTATTCGGTCCAGATTGACGGGCCCCGAGTATTTCTTTTGAACGGCTTTTTCCGCTGACCGGTTTAGAGCCTCAATCCGCATTGACCGTCAGATCTCAGCATTATCGCCAGCACGCGCGCTTTGTGCTTGTTGCGACGCCGACCTGCCATTGCTGTCCTTGGTATCCAAACTACCGTGGTTTTTGGTCAAGTTGTTACTACGAGCTAGCTAGCTGTCCTCTCCGCCGCAAAAGCGGTCATGAGCGTTGTTAGGGCTGCCATGGATTTCGCTTTTCCTGTCCTAGGTGCCGGGCAAGCCACTCGCTATGGATGTTATGTTTGAAGGCTGCAAGAGCCTCCGATCCGGACAACAACGATTTGATTTTTCCTGGTTAGGAACCGTGTCCGAATTGTCCGCTGATTCTTCCGCTGCTAAATTATGTGGCTGAGGTCATCGGCGCCTGTGGTCGCATATATGTGCCCCGGAAGTTGTCAAGAAATGCGGCTTCCGTGTCCTCCCAACGACCAATTGATTCTCACCGGCAAGCTGTTAAGCCAATGCCGAGCTGGTCCTTTAAGCTTGAGGAAGGTATTTGATGGCGTAGATCATCACCAAGGGCCATGTGGATATGGAGGAGGTAGTCCTCGATCCAAACCGCAGATCTGTTGTGCCATCGTATGATTCGATGTTTACGGGTTTGAAACCCTCGGGATTTGATGATCCATCACTTTGTCTCGTGAAGCATAGTGGGTGTGCGGCGCTCAGATATTATATCACGACGCAGCTCAAATGAGCTTTGTTCATCGTGTTCGCCCGCCGGAGTTGTTATGTCCGGCGTGACGTTACCATCACGCGTCATGGGCGCCCACGATCCGTAGATCGATCTTGTTTGCCTCGCCTTGTCCTCCAATATGTCTTGCAGTGTCCGGCGCGCTTCCCTGCCTTGGTACTTTTCGAGCGGCGACGGTGTGGCTTGAATGGAGGGTCTAGAGGCTCTTCCGTCATGCCACGAGGTGGCCGGTTGGCCGTGATCATGCGCTGGTGATGTAGGTTTGGGTGCTGCTTCTCTAATTGGGGTAGTAGCCTGCTTTGGGTATCTCTTGAGGGGCGCTCGAGTTCGATTTTCGCTGCAAGGACTTCAGTCCATCCGTCACCTAGCAAGTCTTGGTCAGCTCTAAGCTGCTGCTGCTTTTTCTTGAGGCTGCTTGACGTGGCCATAAGCCCGCGCTTGAAAAGCTCCTGCTCAGCGGGATCCTCGTGCATGAGAAATTGCCGTCGCCGAGGCTTGCCTCATCTTCGAGGGAGGCATATAATTATCGCCCTCCACCTCACCGCCCGCCGCCTATCATGAGGGCTGGCTTCTCCTCCTCCCGTGCTGAATCCTGCCGGAGGGGTTGTCTTCGCACCGTCCGGGTGTTATTATCTCCGTGCCGGAATCACCGTTTTGTTGTGGCGGATTTAGAGCGGCGGCGCCGACGCCGACGCTTGGGCTGTTTCTTGAGGGGTCATCCTCCGCTGCTCCATCGCTGCTCCCATTTTTGGGATGTCCACCATGTATATGTCGATGACGAGGTGGCCTTCCAAAGGCCCTCGTAGGCGCTGGTTCTTGGTCGCCTCCAGCATCGTTGTCCATACCGCCGATGTCTTCGGAGTTGAAGTCGAGCATGTCGGTTAAATCATCGACAAGGGCTTCAAAGTGGGTGGTGGGTGGGCTGAATTTCTTCGCCGTCTGCATTCAAACCTTCCCGACCGTAGTCCGCCAGGCTCTCCGATAAAGAGAGAGACTTTAGTGAATTCAGGATGTCACCAAAGGGCGAAAAGCCGAAAGATGTCTCGCGGCAAGGAACTCTATAATCGCGCCCAATCGGATTCGATTGGCAGGGGCACGGAGGGTTCGGAGTCCGGAGGAGAGTCCGCACCTTGGAGTCACGGCTTCGCAGCGACAGGATGGAGTTCGCCCAATCGCCACAGAGATCGAGCCCCGAGGCGGTGTCCAACCACTCGCCCTCGATCAGAGTCGGCCCGAGCTAAGGGTCGGAGCGGATGTTGGTGCGCCTCCGTGGCACCGCTCGGGCGGCAGAGCTAGATCGCGCCCATCGAGACAAGGCGGCACGCTTGGTTGTGGCTCAATCCTTCAAGATCAAGTCTCCACGGATGTCGGCCGTAGTTTAAACTCCCAAATCTGACCTCGATGGCTGGGGCGAGCTGATCTGCTCCAGATGGCCAAGTGAATTGCCCGCAGCAAAGCCGCCGAATACGAAGATCTCTCCGGGAGAAAAGTCTCACCCTAGATCGCATCGTTGTTGATGATCAAGGAGCCATCGGGCCTAAGGATGACGCATACGCAGGAACTCTCAATGAAAGCACCAATGTCGGTGTCAAAGCCGGTGGATCTCGGTAGGGGGTCCCAACTGCATGCCTAGGCGGATGGTAACAGGAGACAAGGGACACGATGTTTTTACCAGGTTCGGGCCCTCTCGATGGAGGTGCTACTCCTGCTTGATTAATATTGATGATATGGGTAGTACAAGAGTGGATCTACCATGAGATCGTAGAGGCTAAACCCTAGAAGCTAGCCTATGGTATGATTGTTGTTCGCCCCACGGACTAAAACCCTCCGGTTTATATAGACACCGGATAGGGTTAGGTTACACAGAGTCGGTTAGAATGGTAGGAGATCTACATATCCAGACGCCAAGCTTGCCTTCCACGCCAAGGAAAGTCCCATTCGACACGGACTAAGTCTTCAATCTTGTATCTTCATAGTCCAGAGTCCGCCAACGGTGATAGTTCGCTATCCGGACACCCCTAATCTGTGACTCCTCACTCACCTAGGAGGAAGCGAGAATCGAGGAACTCGAGTTGGTGCTGGTCGGCCCGCCGACCACACAACGAACTCCGCAGCACTTCCGCCGAGTGGAAGCGCCGCCTAGGGGTCGTGGCGTCAGCAGCGCTTCAAAGAACGGCCTGCCGCCTGTCACCGCAAGGGGAGATCACCATGTCCGCGAGGAGCCGCCATGGGAGCCACAATGTGCTTGCGAGGACGGCTCGACCGCCATGGGGAGAGTCAGGCTCCACCTGGCGGGCCTTTCCTTTCTCCGCGGCCGAGAACCTCTTTGGCGGAGCCATGAAGAAGAAGGAGAAGCAAGAGGGGATGGACTGAAAGGGCAGGCGTAGTCCCGTACTTATAGCCAGAGGAGGCCAACCGCCGGCCTCCACGATCACAGGTAATCATGACCTGCTTTGCATGTAGGGACTTGTCAATTCGTGCAGTTGCCGAGGCGTCGTGGGGGAGCGGAGCCACCCACGTCCAATCAACCGGCACGCGACGCCCAAGGCCGCAGGCTGTGAGGGCCCGCGGGCGCTCAGACTTGCCCTTCGCTTCTCTCGCCAGCTAAGTCCGGCGCGCTTTGGGCCCGGACGCTATCGCCGGCGCTCGGGAACGGGGTACCTGACTTGTTGCTCGCGCCTGCGGGCGTGGTTTCAAGGGTGGCCCAAAGACGCCCATATCCATCAAGACAAGCTCAAGACCTCGCGAGGGGCCGAGCCTCGGGCGGACGACAGAAGCTTCTCGTGCACGGCCTCGCAGTTGGCTCGTGAGGAGGCGGAGAGATCAAGGCAGGGTACCTCACGAGGTGCCCATGACGCAAGCCATGGCGCACCAAGGGCGCCAGCGGGCGCCAGCCCGCAAGAAGGTCCTCCTTCCTCTTTGGTGCAAAGAGGGCAAGCGCAGCGGAGTATCAAGAAAAGGCATCCGCTTCGTGCAACAAGACCAAGACCGCCGAACGGCAGGAAGGAAGTCATTGGGAGCCCAAGCCAAGGCCACCACCAGAGCCTTTGACAAAGCGAGGACCAACTTTAGTCAGGATAAGTGTACTAGATGTTCCCCTTGAAAATGGCCAATTGTTGGCGCCCTTCCCGCTCAATATTTGGGAAGAGGCCCAGGGCTCCTACCTATAAATAGGACTAGCCACCCACAGGGTAGAGGGATCCAGAGACGATCCAGAATCCAGAAGAGAGCTAGAGATCAAGCAATCTAGAGAGAGAGAGAGAGTGACTGAACTCCCCCTAGCAGTTCATCGCACCAGCCAAGAATAGACCGTCGCGAGGCTGTTCTTCCTTGTATTGTTCATCATCAGCCCAAGAGGCAATCCACCACACCACACACTGGAGTAGGGTGTTACACCACAATGGTGGCCCGAACCAATATAAACCCTGTGTCTCTTGTGTTGTTCCTTTCATAGTTTAGATCCTAGCAAGGCGGCGCGGTGCAGGTAGGTAGAGGGCGAGATCTCTGCGCGCACCCCAGTGTTCGAACCTAGAGGGTCTGCCGGAACTCGAAATCCGACAATAATAGATCAAAGAAACTCAAATAACTTTCATGGATATAAAAAGATAGATCTGATCATAAACTTAAAGTTCATCGATCCCAACAAACACACCGCAAAAGAGTTACATCATATGGATCTCCAAGAGACCATTGTATTGAGAATTCAGCGAGAGAGAGAGAGAGGAAGCCATCTAGCTACTAACTACGAACCCGAAGGTCTACAAAGAACTACTCACGCATCATCGCAGAGGCACCAATGGAGGTGGTGAACCCCATCCGAGATGGTGTCTAGATTGGATCTGGTGTTTCTGGACTCTGCGGTGGCTGGATGGATATTTCTTTGATTCCATTAGGGTTTCTAGAATATTGGGGTATTTATAGAGCAAAGAGGCGGTCCGGGGGGCACCCGAGGTGGGCACAAACCACCAGGGCGCGCCTGGTCCTCCTGGCGCGCCCTGGTGGGTTGTGCCCCCCTCGAGGCACCCCCTAGGTGCAGCCAGGGCCCGTTGTGTGCCTTCTGGGCCATAAAATTTCTCCGAGGAGTTTCGTGGAATTTTGACTACGTCTGATATTGATTGTCTGCGATGTAGAAAACATGGAAAAAACAGCAACTGGCACTTGGCACTATGTTAAAAGGTTAGTACACAAAAATGATATAAAATGACTATAAAATGATTATGAAACATCCAAGATTGATAATATAACATCATAGAACAATAAAAATTATATATACGTTGGAGACGATCATCATCCCTGCTTAACTCCTACTCGCCCCTAGTAGGTAAGGATAAATACAGAATTTTGATGTGGAATGCCGCCAACATGTCATATCATATTCTTTTCTTTGGAGATTTGGACTTTTATGTGATTCAAAGCAGTAGTCTAGTTTTGACATAATAATTTAGATACCCAAGCATATCAACAAGCAACCATGTCTTTCAAAATATCAACGCTAAAATAAATTATCCCTAGCCCATCATGCTCAACCATTGATCCGTTGATGAAACACACTCGAATATTAGCTATACCCAATACTTAAGTACGATCATATTGCCTCCTAGTTTGTGCTTTTGTAAGAGAAGATGGAGACTCAAAAACAAAAATTGCATAAAGTAAAAGAAAGGCCCTTCATAGAGGGAAGTAGGGATTTGTAGAGGTGCCAGTGCTCAGAGCGAAAAAATAGAGATAAAAACATTTTGGGAGGTGTATCCATCCCACCAACGAAAACGACTTAGAGTTCCTAACACTTTCCATGCTAGATATGCCATAGGCGGTTCCCAAAAAGAAAATAAAGTTTATTCCTTTTTCCACCATACTTTCACTTTCCATGGCTAACCGTATCCACGGGTGCCCTTTCTAGCCACTGCACCTCAAACAACACCATCCTAAAGAGTAGAAATGGAGAGGAGTCGAAATGAGAAGAGAGTAGGATCTAGGGCTGTAGCTTAGTGGTCGGTCCTACAACAACAGGTGGTCTCGATACTCATCTTTGTAGCGACTCAGCACTCAAATACCGATCTTCGTGCATAAGTGTCATCCCGGATCGGTAATGCCGACACACACAAGATCAAGGATTTATAACAGAGTAGCAATCACACACTTATTACATCGAATGTCTCAAACGAGAACTTACTACAATAAATATGGCTTAAGGCCATCTAATACGATAACAGCAGAAGGCTTGGAAGATAAAGTGAGTCCACCAACTCCAACGGCATCACTGAGTGAAAGACCACGACCTAAGGCTCCTTACTCGTCGTCTGAAAAGTCTGCAACATGATACGTTGCAACCCGAAAATGGGTCAGCACATGCAATATGCTGGAAAGGTAACACAAAAGAGTAATGAACAAAATAATGCTATCACTACATGCATATATGACTGGTGGAGGCTTTATGGTTAATATGTTTTGCGAAAAGCCAAATTTTCCCTACTGCAAAGGAATATGTTTTATTTAACTATCATGGTGGTTTATAAACATTGTGAAGGTTCACCTAACTCAATCCCAATTAAAAGTAATTAACAATAACCCATCAAATTAAATTAAGTAGGGATGAGATCTACATGATAATCCAAGAACTAGATAATCAAATTGTCCATAACCGGGGACACGGCTAACCATGATTAGTTTGTACACTCAGAGGTTTGTGCACTTTCCCCACAAGACTCGATCTCCTCCGCTTGATTTCTCGACTACATGATGTTTGAGAAACGGATGACCGAGACACGCCTTTTCGTAAGCATTAGCACCTTACGATGGGTAGACAGTACCACCTACATCCCCTACATCTGCTAGTCTACCACTGTAAGAGTTCACATGACTTAATCAACTATGCTAGAGCCCATAATAGCTTGTGCCTGCACATGAAAGTTTCCAGTATGAATAATCTTATGATCCCTTTGAGCCTGGTGGCGGTCCATAGGAGAATCACACGGTACCCCGGGATTTCCAAAAATACAGGCAATCACTGAAAAAACCAGGTGCCTCAATCCACCCAGATGTGTATTAAAGTTGCCACCTTAAGTTAACCATTAATTAACAATCTCACATCTGTCATGAATACTCTCAAACCCAAACCACGTCTACGAGCATAGCATAGCAATATAAGCATAACGTAGGAGTAACTCCCAGGGTTTTATAAATAACAGGTGAATAGGTACTACCTCATCTACTTCCCAAACCCACAATTTAATTCAGATCCTAACCATGCAATTGTTTGAGGACTGATCTAATGCAATAAAACTGGGTAGTAAGAGGTATGATCAAAGTGTTACTTGCCTTGTCGACGATCCACAAACCTAGAGACTCAGAGTAGCACGCTCAGACCGGTACTCTATCGCAAACAAACAAGAATACAATAAGCAATCAAGAAAGGGCACGGGTAAAACTCAAATAAGAGAGCTAACCATAAATTTCAACTTAAGAACCCCGGTTTGCAAAAAGAATCAAATCAAACGAAGCAACAAAACTCAAACGGCGAAAGAAACAAGCTTCATTTACTATTCTGGACTAAAGTCAAATTTTACAGTAGCTAAAACTTGTTTAAGTTGATTAAACGGAAAGAGGGTTTCGAGACGAAACTCTAGGCACTTGAATCGCCTGATTCCGATAAACGAGCGAGAAGTTATACTAAAACGAAAATCGGATCAGAGATCACGATAAAAAATAATCGCGGAAAATCCGAGAAAAAGAAAAACTGATGAACAGGCTAACGAACGAACGTTCGCTGTCTGCGGCTAAATGGAGAAAACCGTTCGTAAAAATGAACGTACGGACGAATGTCCGCTAAATAACTAAACCGAAAAAAACCAAACCGGATCTAATAAAAAAACGGATCTAGGGTTTTCGAAAAAAAACAAACGGTTTTCTCACGAAAACCGAGGCGGCTACCTCAGGTCGGCGGCGGCGTGGGGCTCCGGCGAGTGGCGGTGCGGCGCGGGTGGCAGGGATGGCGGCGGCGCGGGCGGTAGGGCGGCAAGGGCGGCGCGGTCGCATGAGGCGAGGCGGCGGCGCCACGACGACGGCGGATTGGGCGGCGGCGTGATTCCCGAGGCGGGCGCGCGCTGCTAGGGCTAGGTAGGTCAAGCGCGCTAGCTCAGGTCGCGGGCTTTAAAGGCCGCCCGAAGAGTCCTCGGCCAAACCGCCCTAAGTCGGTTATGCTGCTTTTTTAAATAATTCAGACGCGTAAAAAGAAAGAAAAGAAATACTAAACAGACTCAAAAATCCCGAATAAATTTTCATCGCCTCTCAAAAATAAGTCGGACAAGATGACATTTATTTGGGCCTAAATGCAATTTTGAAAACGATATTTTTTCCTAATTCAAATAAAATAGCGATAAAACTCTAATAAAAATCTTATTTGATTTTAATATTAAATCTATGATATTTCTTTATTTTGAGGAAGTCATTTTATCCTCTCTCTTTTATTTTTAATCAAAGAAATATTTCAGAGAAATAAAATTAAAATCAAACGATCCTCTTTTCATAATTCGAGAAAAACTCAAATATGAAAATAACGAAATCCCCAACTCTCTTCGTGGGTCCTTGAGTTGCTTAGAATTTCTAGGATCAACCAAAATGCAATAAAATATGATATGCAATGATGATCTAATGCATAACATTCCAAATTGAAAATTTGGGATGTTACAAACCTACCCCCCTTAAGATGAATCTCGCCCTCGAGATTCGGGTTGGCTAGAAAATAGGTGAGAGTGATCCTTTCGTAAGTCTTCCTCTCATTCCCAAGTGGCTTCATCCTCGGTATGGTGACTCCAATCGAACTTTGCAAAACTTGATAACCTTGTTGCGTGTAACTCGCCGGCAAACTCGAGTATCTTGACCGGTTTCTCCTCATACGCCAAATCATTATCCAACAAGACGCTCAAGCTTACATAATCGTATCTCTCGTGAGCAATATCAGCCATCTCCGCGGGCACTTCTTTAATTAAGAACGGAACACATCGTGAACTCCGACAATCCTTCGGTAATTCCAACTTGTAAGCCACTTCTCCCATATGTTCCAAAACTCAGATGGTCCCACAAAACGTGGCGCTAACTTTCCTTAACTCCAAAGCGCTTCACCTCAAGTGGTGATACTCAAGATACACTGCTCCGACTTTGTAGACTGCCTCCTTGCGCTTAGAATCTGATAACTCTTCGCTTTGATCGGCTACCTTGAGTCTATCGCTAATCAGCTTAACCTTCTCCTCGACTCTTTAATCAAATCTGGTCCAAACAATTGTCGGTCTCCATCTTCGCCCCAAAACAATGGTGTTCTCGCACCTCCTTCCGCATGGCTTCGAAGGGGCCATCTTCAAACCGGCTTGATAACCGTTGTTATAAGAGAACTCTGATAAGGCAAATTATCGTCCCAACTAGATCCATAATCTAGTGCACAAGCTCTCAAGATGTCCTCTAGAATCTGATTGACTCTCTCACCTGTCCATCTGCTCATGGGTGAAAGGCTGTACTAAACTCTAGCCTGGTTCCCAAAGTTTCATGAAACTGATTCCAAAACATTGAGGTAAACTGGGTTCCTCTATCTGATACTATGGTCCTCGGAACTCCATGAAGACATACGATCCTGGTCATATATATCTTGGCCAACTTAGCACTGATGTAAGTGGTCTTCACTTGGATGAAATGAGCTACTTTAGTCAATCGATCGACTACAACCCATATCGAGTCATACCCTGAACGAGTCCTGGGTAATTCAATGATAAAATCCATGCCTAGTTTATCCCACTTCCATTCGGGTATAGGCAATGGCTGTAGTAATCCTGCTGGCTTGTGATGTTCTCGCCTTCACTCTTTGACATACATCACAAACTGCTACATACTCCGCAATATCCTTCTTCATACCGTCCACCGTAAACCGTCCTTCAAATCCAGTACATCTTGGTATTCCCGAGTGAATCGAATATGGCTAATCATGGGCCTCTTGCGAATCAACTTATCGATCTCCCGATCATTGGGCACATATACGCGGTCCTCAAACCATAAAGTATCGTGGCTCATCCTCACGAAATCCCTTGACTTTCCTTTACTCATCCTTTCCTTTATCTCGCAATCTCCTTGTCCATATTCTCGAGCTTCTCCGATCTTATCCATCAAGGTAGACTGAATTTCCAATGCTGCTACATAGCCTCTCGTAACTATCTCCAAACATAGCTCGCGAAGTTCTTCTGCTAACTCCTTGGGTAATTCTCCGGTCATGAGAGTATTTACATGACTCTTGCTGCTCAACTCATCGGCTACTACGTTAGCCTTTCCTGGATGATAATGCAATCTCATATCATAATCCTTAATGAGTTCCAACCATCTCCTCTGCCTGAGATTTAACTCCTTCTGCGTGAAGATATACTTCAAACTCTTGTGATCCGTGTATACCTCACAATGGTTTCCGATGAGAAAATGTCTCCATGTCTTCAACGCATGCACTACAACTACTAACTCCAAATCATGTGTAGCATAGTTTAACTCATGGGGTTTAAGCTGTCGTGAGGCATATGAAACAACTCTTCCTCCCTGCATAAGTACGGCTCCAAGTCCTCGACGAGAAGCCGCCTCAATACACTTCATAATCCTTATGCTGATCCGCGTAATCAACACTAGTGATGTAACCAAGCCGCCTCTTCAACTCCCGAAACTGGCCTCACATTCCTTAGTCCAATTGAATTTGGTGTCCTTCTTCAACAACTCCGTCATGGGCTTTGCAATCTTTGAGAAATTCTCAATGAACCTCCGGTAGTATCCTGCGAGTCCAAGAAAACTCCGGATCTCTCCAACTGTCGTGGGTGATTCCCAATTTGTCACTGTGACAACTTTGGTGGGGTCTACTGCTATTCCTTCTCCGGATATAACATGTCCAAGAAATCCAACTTCCTTCAGCCAAAACTCTCACTTGTTGAACTTGGCGTATAACTGGTGTTCCCTGAGCTTACCAAGTACCATACGCAAATGTTCTTTATGTTCTTCTCCATTCTTCAAGTAAACCAGAATATCATCAATGAACACTACGACGAACTTATCCAAAAACTCCATAAACACTTTGTTCATCATGTTCATAAAATAGGCAGGTGCGTTAGTCAGACCAAATGACATAATAGTATACTCATACAGCCCATACCTTGTGGTAAAAGCTGTCTTAGGTATGTCCTGCTCTCGAATCTTCAACTGGTGATACCCTGATCGCAAATCGATCTTGAAAACACCTTAGCTCTTTGCAATTGATCAAACAAATCATTGATCATCGGCAAGGGTACTTATTCTTGATCATCACCTCATTCAATCCTCGATAATCAACAACCATCCTTAACGATCCATCCTTCTTTTCCACTAGAAGTACTTGTGATCCCCAAGGTGACGAACTTGGGCGTAATATATCCCTTATCCAAGAACTCCTTAATCTGCTTCTTAATCTCCTCCAAACCTTTGCGCACATTCTATATGGTCTCTTAGATATTGGCCCCGCGCTCGCAAAAGCTCAATCAAAACTCGATGTCTCTATCCGTGGCATGCCCGCAACTCTTCCAAAATACATCCGAAAAATCCTTTACCACCGTATTTCCTCCCGCATAACCCCGATAAGGAATTTACTTGAGTCCTATTCGCACATGCCGGATACATACTTGATCCTTCTTCCTCCGGGTGGTGAGCAAAATCGACTTCATCAAGCAATCAATGTTCCTCCATACTTTGATAGCCAATCCATGCCTAATATCACATCCAACCTTGTGACTGATACTATTAGGTCTGAGAGAAACAAGTAGTTACCAATCCTTAATGGTAACCGATCACACCATAGGCTAGCCATATACTGCTTCCCAAGCGAGGTTACTAACATGGGTGACCTAAGGGCTTGGGTTGGTAGTTTAAACTTATCCACTAATCCCTTGATATGTATGAATGCGATGCACCAAGATCAAAAAGAACGATTGCAAGAAATGACTTAACCAAAAACTTACCTATTATCGTGATCGGCTGGGCTTCAACCTCCTCCATGTTAACATGGTTCACTTGTCCCCTGTTAAAAGGGTTGGGCTTCTTTCCAGAGCTTCCATTGCCATTTCCATTCTTGGCTTTGGGACATTCATTGGCGTAATGTCCGGTTTTCTGGCACTTGTAGCAAGTAACGTGGCTTAGATCCTTCTTGGCGGGTGTTGCCGGGTTGGAATGGTTCTGTCCGCTGATTCCTCCATTACCATTCCCATTCTTGGGGCCACTATGGTTGTGCGAACTTCCTCCATTATGAGTGTGGCCTCCATGGTTATGAACAAGTCCTCCCGAGTTCGGGGTGTAACGGGTCTCATCTGGCTCCGAATTATACTTCGTCCATACTTCCTCTTGCGGTTGTCAATCTGCTGTCGCTTCCTTCAATCATGAGAGATCTATCTACCAACTCCCGGTAGTTATTGAAATTTGCCACCATCAACTGCATGCTCAGCTCATCATTCAGTCCCTCCAAAACTTCTCCTTCTTAGCAAAGATCTCAGAGCAACGCTATCCGGGGCATAACGTGCTAACTTACTAAAATCATCCACATATTGGCCAACAAAGGCGCCTCCTTGGTGTAAGTTGTGAAACTCACGCTTCTTCATGGCCATAGCTCCTATCAAACATGGGCAAGGCGAAAAGCCCATTGAACTGGTCCCATGTCACGTTGTCAATAGGGTAAGTGACTATGAAATTCTCCCACCAAGATGCTGCGGGTCCATCAAGTTGATGTGCCGCAAAACGCACTCTCTCCGCATCTATGCATCCCGCAGTAGTCAACTCCTCTCAATCTTATGGGCCAATCATCTGCAACAATCGGCTCGGTGCTACTGGAGAACACCGGCGGATTCAACCTAACAAAACGGGCTAAGTGGTCAACCGGTGGTGGTGGTGGGTTGTTGTTGTTGTTGTTGTTCCCCTGGTTCTGATTCTGGACTAGTATCTGCATCAATGCATTCTGCCGCTGGATCAACTGAGTGAGCTCCGTGGGAAAGCAAATCCATTGTCGCGCCTCTGAGGCATCTCGCTGGTTTAGAAAAGATGAGAAAACAGAATAGAATGAGGTCTAGGGGGAAAACACTACCCATATGCACATGAGACAAACACAAACATATCACTCAATCAATCAAACAAAGCATACAATCGGTCTAGAACTATCGTTACAAAAGTGCTTGGACTATGCTATATACATGGTGGAATACTACTACTGATTTGGTGGTCTACTAGAAAAATTGATCGGTCGAAGACCCCATGATATCTGCTCTAGCTTCATCAACATAATCATCATCACTATCGTCAGGGTCCGAGTCGGTGTCGTCGCTGATGATGTAGTTCTCCGGGCAAGTGGAACTGTCATCTTCTCCTCCTGGCGCGGGGTCTCCCGTGAAAACTCCTAGCTTCCTGGTCAGGTCGTCATTCTTCTCCACTAGTACGACGCTTTCTTCCTCATAATCTTCGCGTAGCCTTGAGTTCTTCCTCCGCCCATAATTTTGTCATTGCCTTCTTCAAATCTATCATGCCTCAAGACATTTGGTTCTCCGGCGTTGAATGTGCCGACTCGGATGAAAGAGGCAATCGATCTATCCTTCCTCGTGCGATCATCTCCCATTGCTCGCCCCGCGCCCACAAATCTAGTAGATAGTGTCCTTGAGATCATTGTGGTAGACTTCTCCAATGCGTCCCATGGTGATGTGAGCTGCCATACTCTTTCCTAGACTCCAGGTGGTAGCATCGAAAGTAAACTCTATGGGCTCAAGGATCATGCGTGAATGTCCTTCCCGAACTTGAACTTGAATCATCCAAATTCCTCTTCTCGGTAATGTGGCATTGTAGGTCCCGTGAAGCTTGGTATTCCAATGTTCAGTACCTAGTAACTTCCTTCAAGTGGCGCCCAAAAGGGTGTCTTCATCCGGTTGCATGAACTTTATCCTTGCATCCGCCATCCTAAAGAGTAGAAAATGGAGAGGAGTCGGAAATGAGAAGAGAGTAGTGGTCTAGGGCTGTAGCTTAGTGGTCGTGTCCTACAGCCAGCGTGGTGCTCGATACCATCTTTGTAGCGCACTGACCTCAAATACCGATCTCGTGCATAAGTGTCATCCTCGGATCGGTAATGCCGACACACACAAGATCAAGGATTTATAACAGAGTAGCAATCACACACTTATTACATCGAATGTCTCAAAAGAGAACTTATTACAATAAATATGGCTTAAGGCCATCTAATACGATAACAGCGGAAGGCTTGGAAGATAAAGTGAGTCAACCAACTCCAACGACATCACTGAGTGAAAGACCACGACCTAAGGCTCCTTACTCGTTGTCTGAAAAGTCTGCAACATGATACATTGCAGCCGGAAAACGGGTCAGCACATGGAATATGCTGGCAAGGTAACACAAAAGAGTAATGAATGAATAATGCTATCGCTACATGCATATATGGCTGGTGGAGGCTGTATGGTTAATATGTTTTGCTAAAAGCCAATTATTCCCTACGCAAAGGAATATGTTTTATTTAACTATCATGGTGGTTGATAAACATTGAGAAGGTTCACCCAACTCAATCCCAATTAAAAGTAATTAACAATAACCCATCAAATTAAATTAAGTAGTGATGAGATCCACATGATAATCTAAGAACTAGATACTCAAATTGTCCATAACCGGGACACGACTAACCATGATTAGTTTGTACACTCGCAGAGGTTTATGACTTTTCCCCACAAGACTCGATCTCCTCCGCTTGATTTCTCGACTACATGATGTTTGTGAAACGGATGACCGAGACACGCCTTTCGTAAGCATTAGCACCATACGGTGGGTAGACAAGACCACCTACATCCCCTACATATGCTAGTCTACCACTATAAGAGTTCACACGACTTAATCAACTATGCTAGAGCCCATAATAGCTTGTGGCTGCACATGGAAGTTTCCAAGATGAATAATCTTATGATCCCTTTGAGCCTGGTGGCGGTCCATAGGAGAATCACACGCACCTCGGGATTTCCAAAACTACAGTAATCACTAGAAAACCCAGTGCCTCAATCCACCCAGATGTGTATTAAAGTTGCCACCTTGGTTAACCATTAATTAACAATCTCACATCTGTCATGAATACTCTCAAACCCAAACCACGCTTCACGAGCATAGCATAGCAATATAAGCATAACATAGAAGTAACTCCCAGGGTTTTTGAGGGAGTCCTGGATTAGGGGGTGTCCGGTTAGCCGGACTATAGCCTTTGGCTGACTCGACTATGAAGATACAAGATTGAAGACTTCGCCCCTGTCCGGATGGGACTTTCCTTGGCGTGGAAGGCAAGCTTGGCGACACGGATATGTAGATTTCTAACATTGTAACCGACTCAGGTAACCCTAACCCTATTCGGTGTCTATATAAACCGGAGGGTTTTAGTCCGAGGATCTAACAACAATCATACCATAGGCTAGCTTTTAGGTTTAGCCTCTCGATCTCATGGTAGATCTACTCTTGTACTACCCATATCATCAATATTAATCAAGCAGGAGTAGGGTATTACCTCCATCGAGAGGGCCCAACCTGGGTAAAAACATCGATCCCTTGTCTCCTGTTACTATCCGCCTAGACGCACAGCCGGGACCCCTACCGAGATCCACCGGTTTTGACACCGCATTGGTGATTTCATTGAGAGTTCCTCCTGTCGCCATCTTTAGGCCCGATGGCTCCTCCGATCATCAACAACGATGCGCCCAGTGGTGAGACTTTTCTCCCGGACAGATCTTTGTATTCGGCGGTTTTGCAATCGCAGTTAATTCGCTGGCCATCTGGAGCAGATTGAAAGCTACACCCCTGGCCATGAGGTCAGATTTGGAAGTTTGAACTACACGGCTGACATCCGCGGAGACTTGATCTTCACGGGTTCGAGCCATAGCCAAGCACGCCGCACTATCACGAGGGGCATGATCTATGGGATCATTTTCCCTGAGGGTTTCCAATCAATGGGGCGAGCTCGCCACGCAACAGTGTCCTGGAGGCTGCACCAGAGTCCGCTCCGACCTTTAGCTCGGAGCCGACCACGCCGATCGAGGACGAATGGCTGGACACCGCCTCGGGGGCTGTCATCTCTACGGCGATTGAGCCATACACCTAACCCGTCCTTTGCGAAGGTCGTAACTCCAAGGTGCCGGACTCCTCTCCAGACTCTGAGCCTTCCGCGCCTCGCTAATCGAATTCGACACGCCGATCATGGAATTCACCGCCATGACATCTTTTGAGCACTCGCCTTGGCGACATTCTGAATTCACTAAAGTCTCTTTTATCGAGAGCCCTGGCCGGATTATGGTCGAAGGTTGGGATGCGACGACTAAGAAAATCAAAGCGCACCCACCACCCACTTCAGAGCTACTATCGATGATTTAACCGACATGCTCGACTTCGACCAAGACATCGACGGTATGGACGACGATGCAGAGATTTACCAAGAACCAGCACCCATAGGGCAATCGAAGGCCACCTCACCATACGACATATACATGGTGGACATCCCAAAAGATGGGAATGGCGATGGAACAGCGGAGGATGACCCTCCAATAAACAGCCTAAGCGCCAAGGCCGCAAGGCCGCCTAAATCTTGCCACAAAGAAATGGTGATTTCGCACGGAGACAATAACACCCCGAAAGTGCCGAAGACAACCCTCCAAAGCAAGATTCAGCGCAGAGGATGGAGAAGCCAGCCCTCATGAGAGAGCGCAGAAAAGAGGTAGAGGACGATAATTACATGCCTCCCTCCAAGATGAGGCAAGCCTCGACGACGACGTAATTGGCTATGCCCGAGGATCCCGTCAACAAGAGCATTTCAAACGCAGGCTCATGGCCACGGCAAGCAGCCTCAAGAAAGCAGCAACAGCTAGACTTGCTAGTCGACAGATGGATCAAGTCCTTGCGGTCAAGAGTATGAACTCGAGCGCCTCCAAGAGCAACTCAAGACGTAGGCTGCTACCCCGATTAGAGGAGGAAGCACCCAAACCTACATCACCAAAGGCATGATATATTAACTGCCACCTCGTGGTCACGACAGAGAGGCCTCTCGCCTCAACTAAAGCCGCACTCGCGCCGCCAAAAATACAAAGGCGCTGGGAAATGCGCCGACCTCCGAGATATATTGGAGGACAAGGCAAGGCAGACAAGATCGATCTACGGATCGCGTGGACGCCCCACGACACGTGACGTCAACCGTCACGCTGGATATGGCAATTCCAGCCGGGCCGAACACAGTAGACAAAGCTCATTTGAGCTGCGTCGTGATATAGCCCAATACAGAGGGTCGTGACACGCACTATGCTTCACAGATGACGTAATGGATCATCAAATCCCTGAGGGTTTCAAACCCGTAAACATTGAATCATACGATGGCACAACAGATCCCGCGGTT
>JAHIAM010003680.1:0-21386 GCA_021605205.1 Aegilops longissima | reverse complement strand
ACAAATTGTACGCAGCACATAGGTTTATCGATGCACGAGGTCTGGCCGTTTGTACAAAGGATTACATGCAACAGCGGCAAGATTTGTAAGGGGTGGTTGGGGTTCCGAACGCCTTTATGGGTAGAACTTTAAGATGCTCTATTTAAATTGCTCACCGAACACCATCTTCGGTCCTCGGCGACAGCGCGGCCTAGTGACTCGCTTTACCCGATAAGGGCCTTCCCACTTCGTGTCAACTTGTTGGAATTTTAGATTGAATGCGCCAAGAACAAGGTCGCCTCGGCTTCGGCATTAACTTTGGCGGTTATGGTAGCGACGCAAAGCTTGCTGATAACGAGCAGCCTGACAAGAGCTCGAAGACGATCTTCTCGAGGAGCAGCGGCCATCTTGTCGCAGCTGCTCTTGCTCAAGCTCATCGTAAGCGAGCACTCGGGTGACCTGTACACGAAGTTCCGTGGGGAGAACTGCCTCGCCCATAGACTAGAGCGAAGGTGTCCGCAAGGCTCGATTTCGTCCGCCTGACGACCAAAGAACCACCGGCAGCTCCCGATCCAGCTTCTTCCACACTTGCGCAGCTTGTCGAAAGTTCTGGTCTTGAGTCCCGCAGCACTTCAGCTGCTTGCTTTCTCGCTGACCCTGCTTCTGGATGAGCAATGAAGCAAAACAGATCTTGGCGCCAAGATCTTGGGCGATCGCATGAAGGTGCGTCAGAACTATGTGCCGTGGTCGGTAATGATTTGTTAGAATCCCAAAACGGCAAACAATTGACCAAGAACTTGATCGCGACCGGTTGTCACCTTCCTCATCGTTCCACTTCGCCACTTTGTGAACTTGTCGATGTACATACAAGATTTCAAAGCCCCGACGGATCGGGGAAAGGGCCGAGGATGTCGAGCCCCGCACCGAGAAGGGCCAGGATAAAGGGATCGCCGAGAGCTTGAGCTGGTTGGTGTATCTGCTTTGGAATGGAACCGCATGCTTCACACTTTGCTACTTGTGCCGCAGATCCTCGGAGGGCTTCGCCAAGAAACCTTGTCGGAAAGCTTTGCTGGCAAGTTTTGCGCCATGTGGTGACCACATATGCCTCCATGTATCTTCGCCAACAGCTTCGTCCACCTTCCCGCAAATACACTTCAACTCACACCGTTGAGTCTTCTTCCAGGTGATGTTGTCAACAAACCGGTACATACTTGACCGCCGGGCTACTTTTTCCGCTTCTTCTTGCTCTTCGGAAGTTCTCCTGTCAAGGAAATGGACGATTTGTCGGCCCATGCGAGCTTGGGCTCGGCAACAAGGACTAAAGGCTCTTCTATCATCGCGGAACATCAGCTTCACGGCAAGAACTGGGTCCGCCGAGTTGATGATCCCCGACAAGATTGCCGAGCGAACTTGTCGGGAGCGCTTGTTTCAACGATACAAACTGCATGGTTTGCTCTGGAGCAGACCGCTCGCTGATATTTGCGCTGATTTAGTGACCTTCTGGCGCGGCTCAGTGGAGCTCGCCGGAAAGTAGTCGCGGAAATCAGTTTTCTTTCTTGATCTGTCCGTTGATGGTGTTACGTTGGCGAGTCAGCTTGAGCACAAAATTATCGGTTCCACAGTAACTTAAGTGCGGCACATTTGGAGAGGCCATTAGCTATATCATTCGAGCTCTGGAACGTGTTCCATTTGCGCATTCCTTCAAAGTGCTCTTCTAGCTTTCTCACTTCATCGACGAGGCTTCATCATCAACGGACTTTGATAATCTTTATTTACTTGGCGGACGACAAGTTACGAGTCCCCCCGATAATGAGCTTCTTGATCCCAAGGTTCACTGCATCCTTAGACCGCAAGCAAACCTTCATACTTGTAGTATTGTTTGTTGCTTGTTCCTTGGGAAAGTGCATCTCGACTATGTATTTGAGGTGCTCTCCCGTGGTGCATTACAAGACGCCAGCACCAGCGCTTTGCGTTGAGAAAGCTCCATCAAAGTACATCAGCCACTCTTTATTTGCCTCCTTGACGGGGATGTTTGCCTCTGGAATTTCTTCATCTTGCGTGGGCGCCCACTCGCTATGAATTCTGCCAATGCTCGCTCTGGATAGTTGAAGTGCTTTCAAACTTGAGACCAAAGCTTGACAGTTCCAGTGGCTCACTCGACAATCCCGCCTGCTTCTGGATTTTGCAATATCCTCTTCAGCGGAAAGCGTAGGAATCAATGATCTCGTGGTGCTTAAAGTAATGGCGCAGCTTTCGAGAGGCTAATGAGGAGGTCGAAAGCAACTTCGCACACCGTGAGTACCTTTGACCTAGCCCCGCAGAAGGGAATCGACAAAGTAAATCAAGGCGCTGCACCATCCTTTTCTCTGTGTCTTGTCGCAAATTCGCTTAATCTGTCCTCTGTTTGACCAGAGCTTGACGGCGAAGCCTTTGCTTGTCGCCTGGATGCGTATGCGGTTGCTGCCGGCTCATCATTCTGCCTCCCTCTCCGCTACTAACGCAGCACTAATCACTTTGATTGGTTGCCGCTATATACAGCAAAGCAACTTCTCTTGTGGCCTAGGTGCGACAAGTATTGAGCGGAGGATGGTATCTTTCAAGTCTCTGCAGCGCAGCCTCCGCTTCGAGTCCATTTCATTGACCCGCTTTTTCAAAATCTTGAAAAACGGCAGGCGTATGTCAGCAGACTTAGAGATGAACCCTGCCGAGAGCAGCCACGCGAACCGCAAGTCTTCTCTGACATCCTTGACGCGCTTTGGTGCTTCCGATCTGCTCAATGGCCTTGATCTTGTCGGGATTGGCTTCAATTTCGTTGAGATGAAGAACCCGAGAAGCTTGCCGGAAGGACTCCAAACACGACTTCTTTCGGGTTGAGCTTGAGGTTGATCTTGCGCAGATTTGCAAATGTTTCATCCAAACTCAACCAGAGTTGCTTTGTCCTTGTTTTGACCACTATGTCATCCATGTATGCTTCTACATTGCTGTATCTCGTGGGTTCAAAGGCATCATGGACTACCCTTGCAAAGGTTGAACTGCATTCTTCAAACCGAAGGCATCCGTAGATGAAGCAAAGACGTGCTACATGGTGTAATGAATGCGGTTTTCTTCATCTTCTTCGCCATGAAGATCTGATGGTATCCTCAATATGCATCAAGAAATGAAAGGCATCACATCCAACTGTGGAGTCAACAATCTGGTCGACACGCTGCAAGGGAAATGGGTCTTTGGGACAAGCTTTATTAACATTGAAGCAATACAGTAGTCTCCATTTCCCATTAGCCTTATGCGCATAACCACCGGATTGGCCAACCACGTGGATGGAGGACTCTCCTCAAGGCCCCGCTGCTTCCAACTTCTTGATTTCTTCCGCTATGAACTCTGGTGCTCCAACTGCCTGCTTCCTAACTTTTTGCTTGACGGGCCAAGTGGAGGATGATAGCACAGGTGGTGCTCAATTACTTTCTCGGAACACTGGGATGTCGATGGTTGCCATGCAAACACATCGACATTCGCCCGCAGAAAGCAACGAGCTCGCCTTCCTATTTAGGATCAAGCGTGGCACCGATGGTGAAGGTACCACCCGTGTTGTCCTCCTTGGCGGGCACCTTCTGGTCTTCGGCGGAGCTGCCATCGTTTTCTTCACTTTGCCGGTGGAGCTCGATGAAAGGCCTCGACGGTAGCGCAGCACTCCGAGGAGGTGCGCGTTGCCGAGGGGCATCGAGCTCTTTGCCGCTCTTGGTGGTCTTCTCTTCCCGGAGCTTCAAATGCAAGTGATTTGCTAACTGCTAGGCAGCTGCATCCCTGTAATCTTGTCGGCATTAGATAAGCGCCTTCTTTCTTGTCGCCATGGACAGAAATGACGCTATCGGGCCGAATCTTGAGTAAGTTGTAGGCATGATGAGAGGCGCCATGAACTTGGCGTAGTGTGGATTTGCCAAGTATGCCATTGTAGGGCAATGGGAAATCGGCGACGCCAAACGTGACCTCTCAGTGAAGTTGAGTCACGTCGAATGTTACCGCAACGTGATCTTCCCTTTGGGCTTGCTCCTCTCCGGGTTGATTCCTTGAAAGTACCAGCCTTCGAGCTCGCGGTCAGGAGTTGAAGCTTTGGAGCACCGCAGAGGAGATCAATTCAGGCGGCCCCGCCAACCAACCAGCATCTTTGTGACTTTGAGGTTATGGATGGTTGGTGAGACCAACATCGCTAGCACCCGACTGCAGTGATGCGATCTGGTGATCTTCAATGTCAAAGATGATGGGCGGCTGACCACTTCGAGGTTTGCGGACTCTATGGATGGTTCTCGCTGCATTGACCTCACGATCCATTGCTTGAGTTGGCGGTGCGAGGTATGCAGAAGCACCACCGCCAACACAAAGGACCTCCGCTGCCTTTTGAAACTCCTGCTCGTCACACCATCGCCTTCCATGTCTTCGCCATCTTCATCTTCGCCTTTCTTCCTTGTCGCGCAAGCTGGGAGGTCTGCCTCTTGCCGCTGCTTGGCCTTGCTGTGGGCCCCCCGATCGGGTCTCTTCATTTGTTGTACTGCACTTTCTGGCCTTTCCTTGTCTCGGCCGTGAGATCAGCTCTTCAGAGCTCAACAAGCTGCTCTGACTTTCTTGCAGCCCGAGATCGTGGGCCCTTGGTGCGTGGATTTTACAAGATCGCTTGTTGAGCTGTCGCTTGTCGGGCGGCATGCCACATTTGGTCGGCGCCAACGGTAACCCTCGCGCGGAGCTACCAGGCTTTTGGCTTGTTGATGCACCATTCTTGCTCTGACCGCTCGACAACTAGTACTTCTTGGTTTTTTCTTCCTCCTTGTTTCGCCACGGGCTTTTCTTGCCGGGCGATCTCCTCAATCGCCGACTCTGCTCCCACATTCTTCTCCTCGGGAGTCTTCTTCCTTCTTCAGCCACAGGCACACTTGTCGCCAGGGCGTATGAGCTCGCCGACGTTTTTCACTTTGCACATCGCCATCTCTCCTCATCCCCGCGTTTCAGACATTCCGATGGAATGCACCGATCACCGCAGCAGGTGGACGCCGGGATGTTGTAGTGCACTGACCGAATCTCCTGATGAACTTGCATTGTGGACTCTCCCTCCTTCCGGGGCAAGCAGGTGGAGGTCACTCGCCATGAGGCTTGTGGTCACTGTGAAGGCGCCTAACAAACCTGGTGGCACAAATCTGCCTAAGAAGAAATAGAGCCATCTGGCAAGTGCATGAGCCAAGACCGACGCTTGGCTTGAGCACCGGGGAAAGTAGTTGGCGAGATCTTGTCGCTCGGCCCCCGCCGCCTCGCACCGCTGATGGTGTAGATGCCGAGGAACTCCGATGGGTGTGTCCCGCCATCATACTTTTCTCGCACATCCGTTTGAAGTTTTTCTTGTCGGGCCACCGGACTTGCCGCAGCTCACGAGTGAACGCAGGGCAACCTATCACAGACGGTAAGTCGCTTGGTCTCCCTGGCACATGCATATCGACAAAGGCCCGCGCTGGTCAAATTGACGGCGCTTCTTCGGGCGCCGACACGGGTTCGAAAGGCTTCTTCTTGCCGCCGCCCGGAGAACTTGGCGCTTGGTCGCGACGTAGCTCGCGGATCCAATGACGCGCAGGAGTCGCCTGTCGAGGTGGATCCGCGAAGTCGGGCGATCTTGGCCTTCGAGAAGGGGAGGTACGGTGGTGCACTCAAGTCTGCCGCCATCAGCTCGCGCTTTGTCACCTTGCCGCTGCTGTGAAGCACTTGGCTGTCAAGGGACGCTGCCACATGGCCGATGAGACTCTAAATTGTGGCTCCTCCATTCGTCGACCTTATCGGCCGTTGAGGGTAATCTAGAAGTAACTCGAGTTTCAGCCAAGGCTTCCGCGTGGTGTGGTTGGCGCAACGGCGTGACGGAGCGAAGAACGGATGTGCTCGACTCCAACCGTTAGGGGAGCAGCATCCCGCCTAAACAACCAGATTCGCTTGCATTCAGCATGCGGGTGCATGCGTCTCGAGGGCCTCGGATCCTCCAGCTTGGCCTTGATCCAGCGAGGCGATGGTGTCATGCGAGCATCATGACGTGGCTGTCGATCCCGCTACCCCGCTGGCGACGTGCCAGCGGACTCGAGGCCGACGCCTGCGGCTACCTTGTCCTGGACCTGGCGGCATTGTGGGCTCTCTCGACGACGCTGTTCCTCCGCGGCGCTTCCCCACCACCGACAGCTCCGGTGGTGGGGTTCTGACGCGGACGGGCCATGCTGCGCCAAGACTTCTTCTTCGCGCCATGTTGACGAAGATGTTGATGAAGTTGCTCGTGACCGCCGGATCGGGTTCACACAGCCTCGACGCCCTACCGGGCGCGCCAAAGATGTCGGGAAGTTGATCGTGTCCCATCGAACCCCTATGGGACCCGGGTCCCTTGTGGTTCGAGGGGAGGAGATTGCACTAAGAGCGGATCGAGGCAATGCACATGAGCAGATTTACCCAGCTTCGAGCTCTCCTGGAGAGATAATACCTCTATCGCTGCTTTGTGGATTATCTTGTGTTCTTGCTAGGGAGCAATGGGAGCTACTAGACTCAGCCCCGAGTGTGGTTTCAGATGAGTATGATGAACTAAGCCGTAGTTAGTTGAACTCCTTTCTACGCTGCACTTGGGCCTCCTTTATAGGCATAAGGGGTCACCACATGTGGCAAGTAGACAAGGGTAAGATGGTAAAACATAGGTTGGTACACCGCTTTGTACAGCAGTACAAGAATCTATACCTAACTCGACGGCAAGGACAAAGTCATCAATGCCCGCCCTGGCCGGGCTCGACCAAAGCAGGTAACAGGACCGCTGGCGCGCCTCCGCTTGCCACGATGGTAGCCCGTCTGCCGCCTATCATTTGTTCCCTGCTGGCTGCACAGCTCGTCACGACACGCGTGCTTTGGGAAAGCCCCATGGTGACATCGTTGGCGGGGTGAGCTGGAGCGGAGATGAAGAGAGGTCACTTGTCAAGGTGAGTACCTTGTCGCTGCAAGGTTCTTGTCGCGCCGAGCTTATCGCCACTGACCTTCCCCGCAAGCCTGCCTTGTCGGGCCTTGTTTCCTTCATGCCTGAGAGTATTCTTCCGCAAGCTCCTCTTGCCGGGTCTTGATTATTTTGTTCTTGAATGGCTCCAAAGGAGCCGCTGAGGATCTTAAGGTCATCGTGCCAGCTCAGCTGTAATGCGCAGTAACTGTCTCAGCACGCAGTTCGGATACTAGGGTACCCGCATTTTAGTACAATCGACACTCAAAGCAGCTTGTTTCTTATGAGCAAGGAAATATTTAGCAGAGAAGTAATAAATCTTATCCTGGGGACTACGCACGCAACCAGGATCAAGAGAATTAAACCATATCTTAGCATCACCCTTTAATGAGAACGGAAATATTTTGAGTATATAAAAGTAGCGCGATCTCTCATCATTAGTAAACAGGCAGCTATATCATTTAACTTAGTAAGATGTGCCACAACAGTTTCAGACTCATAGCCATAAAAGATCGATTCAACAAAAGTAATTATATCAGATCAACAGAGAATTCATAATCCTTATCGTGAACACGTATAGGTGAAGTAGCAAAAGCAGGATCAGGTCTCATCCTATCTCTAAGAGATTCTTTACCCATTTAACTAGTAGCCCTCTAAGTTCATATCTATCCCGGCAGGCAAAAAATAGTTGCGTAAGATTCCGCATCAAAAAGATAACCCTCTTGAATAGCAGGTATATTTTCATCATCACTTTCATCATTATATTCAGCTTCAATAATTTGTCTTTCTAGACCCAGAAATTTGTACATCTAGAAATTCACCAAGGCATGTGAGTATCAAGCATAGAAGTAGTTTCATCATAAGTATCATGCATAGCAGAAGTGGCATCATCAATAACATGCATATATCGGAACTAATAGCGGTAAGGGTTTAGGTGTCGCTAGCTTACTCATAATGTAAGGTGAATCAAGTGCAGAGCTAGATGGCGCTCTTACCTCCCTCGTAGTTGAGGGATAAATTGTTGTCTTAGCGCCTTCAAGTTCTTCATAGTGTCCAGCAGATATAAATCCCAAGTGGCTCAAAGAATAGAGCTATGCTCCCACAACGGCGCGTAAAAGGGTCTTGATAACCCACAAGTATAGGGATCGCAACAGTTTTCGAGGGTAGAGTATTCAACCCAAATTTGTTGATTCGACACAAGGGGAGCCAAAGAATATTCTCAAGTATTAGCAGCTGAGTTGTCAATTCAACCACACCTGAAACTTAATATCTGCGCAAAAGTGTTTAGTAGCAAAGAATATGATAGTATGTAACGGTAATAAAAGTAAGGACAACAAAAGTAATGTTTTTGGTATTTTGTAGTGATTGTAACAAAGAGCAACGGAAAAGTAAATAAGCAAGAACCAAAGATATGGAAAGCCATAGGCACCGGATCAGTGATGGATAATTATGCCGGTTATGTTCGTCATGTAACAATATAACATAGGGTGACACGTAACTAGCTCCAATTCATCAATGTAATGTAGGCATGTATTCAGAATAGTCATAAGTGCCTATGGAAAAGAACTTGCATGACATCTTTTGTCCTACCCTCCCGTGCAATGGGTCCTATTGGAAACTAAGGGATATTAAGGCCTCTTTTAATAGAGAACCAAACAAAGCATTAGCACATAGTGAATACATAAACTCCTCAAACTATGGTCATCACCGGAGTGGTCCCGATTATTGTCACTTCGTTGCTGATCATAACACATAGTAGGTGACTATAGACTTGCAAGATAGGATCAAGAACACACATATATATATTCATGAAAACATAATAGGTTCAGATCTGAAATCATGGCACTCTGGCCCCAGTGACAAGCATTACATAGCAAAGTCATAGCAACATCAATCTCGTAACATAGTGGATACTAGGATCAAACCCTAACAAAGCTAACTCGACATACATGATAAATCTCATCCAACCCATCACCGCCCAGCAAGTTTAAGATGGAATTACTCACGCATCGGCGGTGAGCATCATGAAATTGGTGATGGAGGATGGTTGATGATGACGACGGCGACGAATCCTCTCTCCCGAGCCCCGAACGGACTCCAGATCAGCCATCCCGAGAGATTAGGGCTTGGCGGCGTTCCAGCATCGTGAAACGCGATGAAACTTTCTCTGATTTTTTTCTCCCCAAAGCCAATATATGGAGTTGGAGTTGGCATCGGAGGGTGTCCAGGGGCCCACGAGGTAGGGGCGCCCAGGATGGGGGCGCGCCTCACCACGTGGGATGTGGTGTGGGCCTCGGTCTTCATCTTTGGCGAGGATTTTTATTATTTTCTAAGGTATTCCGGTGGAGTTTCAGGTCATTTCGAGAACTTTTGTTTTCTGCACATAAAACAACACCATGGCACTTTTGCTGAAAACAGCCGCCAAGTTAGTTCCATTCAAATCATACAAGTTAGAGACCAAAACAAGGGCAAAAGAGTTTGGAAAAGTAGATACGACGGAGACGATCACTTCGCCACCCAAGACCTCCCTCCTAATGTCTCCATTAATGCCGCTCGTTCTCGTTTCTACGGGCGTGGCTATATGTCTCACTAGACTGATATTTAAGAGAGAAAACGAAAATCTAAAACAAGGTTATGCACGGATCTTGATGTAAGATCTAACAGCATCTATATAGCATCGACCATGACTTATAGCAAGCATGATTAATATAAGGATGATGACAAGGATAATAATTACCTTACATATTTAGGAATATAATTAAAAAGCCACGCGGCGGCAACGCCTCAAATACACAAGGGAAAAAGAAGAAGGAAGACAAATAACTGCTCGCTGATTTCTACGCTGCTCAGAGGCCACGGGAACTAGTCTCCGCGCGAGCGGTGATGAGCTCTTTTCTTGTCCTCAAGATGTCGCTTGAGAGCATCCACGGATTCCTCCACCAGCCTTTATGCGCGCTGGCGCGCAGCATGGCATTCTCGGCCCATAAGTTTCTCGACGATGACGCCGGTCCTCTTCAACAAGGCAGTGGTCTCCCTCCGCCGTTCAAGACTTCCACGCATTCACCTCACCTGGTCGCCGCCGCCCGAGCTTCACATTGCTCTCATTTAGTTGTCGGATGACGCCGTAGCCTGTTCAAACGAGGCTTTCATGTCGCCCCGCAACCTCGCCTACCGGAGTTCTCGATCTATCTCGGATAAGGACGATGGCATGCATACGCTCGTAATAGTCCTCGCCGCCCGCCAGACACATTTTCCTAGGCCGCCATGCGGCGGGAGGACATCTCGCTGCATTTATGGTGCGGCGCGATCTCTTTCCGCTTCCACGGAGCGGCCGGACCAGCTCCGCTACATCGATGGCGGCGACTCCTCCGTGCGTTCCGGGCGGCGCGGGCGGGACTCTTCTTCTTCATGGTCTGCTGCAAGCGGATATGTCGGTTAAGCTTTCATGGGCGAGGAGGGATATCTTCGCTGCTTCCGCCTCCATGCTCGCCCTTAGTGGCAATATCTCAACCTGTAACTCACGCCTGGCCATGGCACACGCAAGGGATCGGCGATGAATGACTTGTTTGTTTTCGTGGATGAGGAGTTGAGGAGGAATGCAATCTATCATGGAGTAGTAGTATTTATAACCGAGTACTAATACGCCCTAAGTGGGAAACCGCTAGGTTTTGATCGTTGTGAACAGGTTTGCAATTTGGAATGTGGCCGGACGCAGTCTCAAAATTTATTGACGGTTCTATAATTTCTAAGTGCGGCACTATTCCCGGACGGCTTAACGTGGGTATGATTTTTCGGCCACTGTATGGATGCTTCTGTTCTGTTTCCTAAACGCAAACAGTTAATCCTTCTGAAGCATATGCCCTCAATCGCATATTGTCAAAAAGTAATGAGTTGGACCTTCTTAACATGTGTTAAAAACAAAAAAAAACAAGGACCTTGAGAAGATTCTGACGATCGATGTCATAAATGTCCCTAATGGACATTTAAGATACATCCCATCAAGGATTAACATCAAGACAGCTTCCCATCGGGTCACCCATCTCATGCCTTACTCCAAATGTGAGCACGCTTAACTTGAGAGTTCTCTTAGATGAGCTACTGTGGAACAATCGGTCTCTGCTGATATAGGATGCCCTTTCCATCCTTATATGCATCTTGATGACCGCCTCACGCCTAATGGCCAATAGATGTTGTGTAGACAGAGCATATCACATACTTTTCATTAGAAGCAATCGTCTGTGTTATTATCGGCCTTCGGACACATTACTCGATTACGTACATGTTTGCCGCAGATCACACACATCTTGATATATTGAACCGCTTACGCTTCTCTTGTCTCAACGCAAAAAGTTCATCTCGAAAGTGAACCGCATGCCGTATTATATCGCACACACCTTGATCCTGGCTGACCGCTTATTTTGTGTTGCCTAATCATAAACAGTCTTCGCGAAAGTGAACCGTATGTTGTACATCGCATACACCTGCATCTTCCGGTCCGCTTTTCCTTCCTCCTCATCGCAAATGGTTGGTTGAATTGAATCAGATGCCCCGTGATCGCATTAACGCAACTAAAATCGAACCGTGGTTTGATGCATCCTCCATCACAAAAGTTTTGCACCTTTTTTGATAGTTTTTTACACCACCGCATGTAATATGGCATCCACACGCTTTGTCAAGGGTCTCTCGATCGTAGTTATGCTAGCAAGATCCCGCAAGAGTGTTAGTTTAGACATCATATGCACAATATTCAATTCCATCCGCTTAGTTTAGAGATCATACATGCGAAAAGCCAAATGCTTAGCATATGAATCAATTGACACAATTATGTCACGCCATCCTATATACTTAGACAACATGTATGTGAATTATTTCATCCCAACCTATTTTAGAAAGACATCATATAGTTTTGTCATCTCATCATGTTTAGATACTCATCATATGCTGAATTATGCCATTATATCCTCGCTAAGTTGTCCATCATATATCTGAAAACCGATCATGCTATCTCCTTTTAGTTAGCCATCATATATGTGTAATTGTGTCATGATGTCCTATTTGGTTAGACAAAATATATATGAATTACCACATATGTCTATCATGCAATGTCTCAGATGCTCAATTTTTTTTTCTTGTTTATCACCCATTTGAATTGGAGGGGTGATGGCGGTATCTAAGGGAGTATGTAGCTTACTGCACCTCAAATAGCCGATCTCTGTGCATCGTTGTCATCCTCGGATCAAGAATATTTACAACGCACAAGATTTGAAGGATTTATAACAGAGTAGCAATCACACACTTATTACATCAAATGTCTCAAAAGAGAACTTATTACAATAAATATGGCTTAAGGCCATCTAATAATGATAACATCGAAAGGCTTGGAAGATAAGCGAGTCCATCAACTCCAATGGCATCACTGAGTATAGAACCACGACCTAAGGCACCTTACTCGTCGTCTGAAAAGTCTGCAACATGAACGTTGCAGCCCGAAAACGGGTCAGCACATGGAATATGCTGGTAATGTAACACATTGAGAGTAATATGAAAGAGTAATGCTATACTACGTGCATATATGGCTGGTGGAAGCTCTATGGTTACAGTTTTGCATAAAGCCAATTTTTCCCTACTGCAAAGGAATAAATTTTATTTAACTATCATGGTGGTTGTTAAACATTGAGAATGGTTGACAGCATTCTCAATCCCAATTAAAAATATCATCATTAAAACCCAACAATATTAATTAGAGTAACATGATGAGATTCACATGATAATCCAAGTACTAGATACTCAAGATGTCCATAACCGGGGACACGGCTAACCATGATTAGTTTGATACACTCTGCAGAGGTTTTTGAACTTTTCCCCACAAGACTCGATCTCCTCCGTTTGATTTCTCGCACTACATGATGTTTGAGAAACGGATGACCGAGACATAGTCTTTCGTAGCGCTTAGCACCTCACTTAACGGGTAGACAAGTACTCAACCTACATCCCCTACATCTGCTAGTCTACCACCGTAAGAGTTCGCACGACTTAGTCAACTATGCTAGAGCCCATAGTATCGTGGCTGCACATGTGAAGTTTCTAGCATGAATAATCTCATGATCCCTTTGAGCCTGGGTGGCGGTCCAAAAGAAACAGTAATCCTTGAATACCTGTACCTCAATCCACCCAGATGTGTGTTAAGTTGCCACCTTAAATAAACCATTAATTAACAATCTCACATCTGTCATGGATACACTCACCCAATCCACGCCTACTAGCATAGCATGGCATAATAAGCAAACGAGAAGTAACTCCCAAGGGTTTGATAATAAACAGTAATAGGTACTACACTCAACTACTTCCCAAAACCCACAATTTAATTAGATCCTAATCATGCAATGTTTGAGGATTGATCTAATGCATAAAAACTGGGTATGAAAAGGATATGATCAAAGTGTTACTTGTCTTGTCTGATGATCCGCAAACCTAGAGATTTGAAGTAGCAAGCAACAAGCACTCCCGTACTCTATCGCAAAACAAACAAGCACACAATAAGTACTCATCTAATGCACAGGTAAAGCTCAAATAAAAGATCTAACCAGAAAGTTCAACTTAAGAACTCCGGTTTGCAAAAGAATCAAATCGAACGAAGCAACGAAAGTCAAATCGCGAAAGAAACAAGCTTCACATACTAATATGGACCACAATAAAATTTTACAGAGGCAAAAACTTGTTTGAGTTGATTATTCGGAAAGAGGGTTTCTAGACGAAACTCTAGGCGCTTGAATCGCCTGATTCGGATAAACGAGCTTAAAAGTTATACTAAAACGAAAATCGGATCGTAAATTGCGATCGAAAAATCGCGGAATAAACCCGTAAAAAGAAAACGACAAATGATTAACGAACTAACGCTCATTATCTGGATCTAAACGATGAACGCTGTCGTTATAACGAACAAACGAGCTTAACGCCGCTAATTAACCTAAACCAAAAAACCAATCTAATAAAAAACGGATCTAAAAAAGATGAAAAACCGACTAAAAATCGAACGGTTTTCTAAAAGGCGGTAAGGGTCAACCTCGGCATGTCGACGGCGTCGGCTGGCGGGCGGCGGCTCAAGGGCAGGCGGGCGAGGGGCGCTGGCTAGTGTTTGGGGGCGCGTGGCTGGGACGCCAAGGCAAGCTATGTCAAGCGCCCCTGGGCGAGAGTAAAGACCCCCGCCAAAGTGGAGTCCCGGCTTGGTCACGGCCTGTCAGGTCAGTTCGATTTTTTAAAAAATTACGGCATAAAAACAAACTAAATAAATACTAAACGACTCTAAAAATCCTTTATAATTTTTCCCGCTTCTAAAATCAAGTTTGACAAGATGAACATTTATTTGGGGCCTAAATGCAATTTTGAAAACGCGATTTTTCCTAAATTCAAATAAAATAGCTATAAACTCCAAATAAAATCTTATTTTATTTTTATTAAATCTTCAATATTTCTTTATTTTGGGGAAAGTCATTTTATTCCCTCTCATATTTTGATAATAGAAATAATTGAGGATAAAATAAATAAAACCAAATGATCCTATTTTTAGATTTTTGAGAAAACTCAAATATGAAAATAACGAAATCTCCAACTCTCTCCGTGGGTCCTTGAGTTGCGTGGAAATTCTAGGATCGAGCCAAAATGCAATAAAATATGATATGCAATGATGATCTATGATAACATTCCAAATTGAAAATTTGGGATGTTACAAACCTACCCCTTAAGATGAATCTCCTCGAGATTCGGGTTGGCTAGAAAATAGGTGAGGGTGGTCCTTCAGCAGATCTTCTTCGCGCCTGTGGTGCTTCATCCCTGTGTGGTGGCTCCAATCCGACTTTGCAAAACTTGATAACCTCATCGGGTGACTCTGCCGGCAAAATCGAGAATTTTGACTGGTTTCTCCTCAGAGGTCAAATCATTACCCAACTCTAATCGCCCAAAGGGCACAAAGATCCTCGGCGGTATACCATCATCTCGCATGGCACTTCTTCAACTGGAAACGGGAACACGCCATGAACTCCCCGACAATCCTTCTCGCAATTCCAACTTGTAAGCAACTTCTCCCATGCGCCCAAAACTTTGTATGGTCCCACAAAACGTGGGCGCTAATTTTCTTTAACTCCAAAAACGCTTAACTCCTCAAAGTGGAGATACTCAAGATAGACTCCATCTCCCACTTCGAAACTGTCTCTTTTGTGTTTTGAATCCAGATAGCTCTTTTCCGCCAGACTGGGCTACCTTGAGCCTATCGTGAATCAACTTCACCTTCTGCTGCGACTCCTTAATCAAATCTGGTCCAAAACAATCAAGCGGTCTCCAACTTCATCCCATAACAATGGGTTCTCGCACTTCTTCCGCATAAGGCTTCGAAGAGGCCATCTTCAAACTAGATTGATAATCGTTGTTGTAAGAGAACTCGTGATATGGAAAATTGTCGTCCCAACTAGATCCATAATCTCAAGACAAGCTCTCAAAGATATCCTCCAAAATCTGATTGACTCTTTCGGTCTGTCCCATCCTGTTCTCGGATGAAAAGCTGTATCAACTCTAGTCTCGGTACCCAAAGTTTTAAGAATCGATTCTTTAACTTTGAGGTAAACCGGGTTCCTCTATCCGATATGATGCTCCTCGAACTCCATGCGACATACGATCCTCGTCATGTATATCTTAGCCAACTTGGCACCGCCAAAGTAGTGGTCTTCACTGGATGAAATGAGCTACTCGCCAAACGATCGACTACAACCCAAATCGAGTCATAGCTCTAACGAGTCCTAGGTAATCCCGTGATAAAGTCCATGCCTAATTTTTCCCACTTCCATTCGGCATCGGCAATGGTCTGTAATAAACCTGGCCGCTTCGATGTTCTCGCTCACACTCCCATATACATCACAAACTGCTACATACTCCTAATATATTTCTTCATACCGTCCACCGTAAGTGTCCTTCAAATCCAGATACATCTTGGTATTTCCTGGTTGAATCGAGTACAAGTAATCATGGGCCTCTTTGCAAAATCAACTTCCGATCTCCGGATCATTAGGCACATAAACGCGGTCCTCAAACCATAAGGTATCGTGGTGCATCCTCACGAAATCCCTTTAGCTTTTCCCTTGCTCATTTTATCTTTAATAGAGGCACTCTTTGTCACTCTTTCCGAGCTTTCCGATCTTATCAATCAAAGTAGATCAGATCTCCAATTCTGCTACATAGCCTCTCTGAACTATCTCCAAACATAGCTCTCAAATTCCTCGCTAACCTCTTTGGTAAACCTCCGTCATTAGTGTGTTGACATGGCTCTTGCGGCTCAACGATCTGCTACTAACGTTAGCCTCTTCCGGGTGATAATGAAATCTCATATCATAATCCTTGATGAGCTCCAACCATCTCCTTTGCTCTGAGATTCAACTCCTTCGTGTGAAGATGTATTTCAAACTCTTGTGATCCGTACACCTCTACAAATGGTTTCCAATGAGAAAATGTCTCCAAGTATCAACAATGCGTACCACTACCGCTAACTCCAAATCATGTGTAGCATAATTCAACTCATGGGGCTTAAGTTGTCGTGGAAGCATATGAAACAACTCTTCCTCCTGTGATAAGTACTCTTCCAAGTCCTCGACGTGAAGCCGCCGCAATACACCTCATAATCCTTATACCGATCTCGCAGAATCAACACCGGTGATGTAACCAAACGCTTTCTTCAACTCCTGGAAACTAGCCTCACATTCCTCATCCAAATGAACTTGGTATCCTTCTTCAATAACTCCGCCATAGGCTTCGCAATCTTCGAGAAATTCTCAATGAATCTCCGTAGTATCCCCGCCAGTCCAAGGAAACTCGGATCTCCAACTGTCGTTGGTGCTTCGCGCTTGTCACAAAGGACAACCTTGGTGGGATATACCGCTATACCTTCTCCGATATAACGTGTCCAAGGAATCCAACTTCCTTCAACCAAAACTCACATTTGCTGAACTTGGCATATAACCGATGTTCTCAAGCTTCAAGTACCAAACGCAAATGCTCCTTATGCTCTTCACATTCTTTGAGTAAACCAAAATATCATCAATGAACACCACCATTTAACTTATCCAAAAACTCCATAAACACCTTGTTCATCATGTTCATGAAATAGGCAGGTGCGTTAGTCGCACTAAATGACATAACGGGTATACTACATACAGTCCATACCTGGTGGTAAAAGCCGCCTTAGGTATCCCCTGCTCCCGAATCTTCAATCGATGGTATCCTCGATCGCAAATCGATCTTGGAAAATACCTTAGCTCTTGCAATTGATCAAACAAATCGCTGATCATCGGCAACGGTACTTGTTCTTAATAGTTACTTAATTCAATCCACGATAATCAACAACCATTCTCAATGATCCATCCTTCTTCTCCACTAGAAGTAATCGGCGATCCCCAAGGAGAAGAACTTGGGAGAATAAAACCTTTATCCAAGAACTCCTTAATTTGCTTTTTAATTTCTTCCAATTCTTGTGCGGCATCCCGACGGCCTCTTAGATATCGGCATGTGCCCGGCAATGTACCAATCAAAACTCAATGGTCTCTATCTCGTGGCATGCCTGCAACTCTCTCCGAAATACATTAGAGAAATCCTTCACCACCGGTACTTCCTCCCGCACAACTCCTCGATAAGGAATTTACTTGTGTCCTCTTCGCTCATGCCGTGACACATACTTGATTCTTCTTCCTTCGGCGCTAAGCAAAATCGCTCTTATCGGCACATTCAATGTTCCCTCCATACTTGATAACCAATCCATGCCTAATATCACATCCAACTTTGCGTATTCCAATACTATTAGGTCCGAGGGAAACACGAGTTACCAATCCTTAATGGTAATCGATCACACCATAGACTAGCCATATATTTTGCTCCGTGAGGTTACTAACATGTGAGACCCATGGGCTTGGGTTGGCAATTTATACTTATCCACAAATCCCTTGATATGTAAGGAATGCGATGCACCAAGATCAAAAAGAACGATCGCAGTGAAATGTCTTAACCAAAACTTACCTATTATCGTGATCTCGGCTGAGCTTCAACCTCCTCCACGCTAATGTGGTTCACCTGTCCCCTCGCTGAAAGAGTTTGGCTTCTTCCCTGGGCTTCCATTGCCATTTCCATTCTGGGCTTCGGGACATTCATTTGCATAATGTCCAGCCTTCCGACACTTAAAGCAAGTGACTTGGCTCAGTCTCTCTACTAGGGTTACATAAGTTGGTGCGGTTTTGTCCGTTGCTTCCTCCATTCTCGCTTTCCATTCTTGGAACCATTATGATTGTGCGTAGCTACCTCCATGGGTATGCTGAAATTGTCCTCCGGTTTCGGGTAAAGCGTAGCTTGGTCGAGCTCCGCAATTGTACTTCCCTTGACCATACTTCCGCTTATGTATATTCAATCTGCTATCGCTTCCTTCAATCATAAGAGCACGATCTACCAACTCCCCGTAGTTGTTGAAAGTTGCTACCATCAACTCATGCTCAGCTCATCATTCAGTCCTTCCGTAAACTTCTCTTGCTTGGCTGCATCTATAGCAACGCCATCCGGGGCATAACATGCTAACTTACTAAAGTCCTCCACATACCGCCTTATACAGCATCCTCCTCCCATGAAGTTGCTAAACTCACACTTCTTCATGGCCATAGCTCCTCGCCAAACATGGGCAAGGCGAAGCTTATCGAAACTGATCCCATGTGACGCTGTCTATAGGTGTGTGGCTGTGTAATTCTCCCCACATGATGTCGCGGGTCCATCAAGCCGATGTGCGGCAAAACGCACTCTCTCCGCAGATCTCGTGTATCCTGCAGCAGGCTAGCTCCCTTGCAACCTTATGGAGCCAATCATCTGCGAACAATCGCCTCGGTGCTATCGAAAACACCGCATGGATTTAGCCTCAAGAAACGAAGTCAAATGGTTAATAGGTGGTGGTGGTGGTGGGTTGTTGTTGTTGTTGCTTGCTGCCTTGGTTCTGTATTAGTGCTTGCATCAAAGCATTCTGCCACTGAATCAACTCGAAAGTATCTCCGTGGGAAAACAACCGTGTCGCGGCCCTCGAGGCATCCGAGGGTGTTAGAGAAGATGATAATATAGAATAGAATGAGGTATAGTGAGAAAACACTACCCATATGCACATGAGACAAATGCAACAATATCACTCCAATCAATTCAATGAAAGATATACAACAGCCCATCTATCGTTACAAAAGTGCTTGGACCAACTAGATACAATGGGGAAAATACTATCAAGTTATGGTGGTCAACTAGAAAAACTGTCTGATGAAGACTCCATGATATCCGCCTCCAGCTTCATCAACATAGTCATCATTATCTGTCATCGGGTCCGAGTCGGTGTCGCCGATGATGATATAGTTATTCGGCAAGTGGGATCGCCGCTTTCTCGCTCGGTGCGGGTCTCCCATGAAAACTCCTAGTTTCTGGTTAAGTCATCATTCTTCTCCACTAGCACTTCAATTTCTTCCATGTAATCTTCACGTAGCCTTGAGTTCTTCCTCTAGCTCCATGATCTTGGTCAAGGCCTTCGCAGATCCATCATGCATGCAAGACATCTGGTTCTCCTAACGCCTGATGTGCCGTTTAACTCCTCGGGATATGTTATGCATTGATCTATCCCTCCCGGTGCCGATCATCTCCCATCATCTCATCTCTCGCCCACAAATCTGGGAGATAGTATCCTTGAGATCATTATGTAAACTTCTCCAATACGCCCCATGGTGATTTGGGCTGCCATGCTTTTTCCTAGATTCAGTGTAGGAAAGGCCAAGGAAAACTCTATGGGCTCCATGATCAAGCGAATGTCCTTCCGGAACTTGAACTTGAATCATCCAGCCTCTTCGGGTAAACATGGCGTTGTAGGTCCCGGTGAAGCTTGGTAATTCGATGTTCACGTATCTAGAGACTTCCTTCAAGTGACATCCAAAGGGAGTATCATCATCCAGTTGCATGAACTTGTTCCTTGCATCCACCATCCTAAAAGAGTAGAAAAGATGAGGAGTCGAAATGAGAAGAAATAGTAGTGATCTAGGGCTTTAGCTTAGTGGTCGTGGTCTCATGCCAGTGTGCTCGACACCATCTTGTAGCGACTAGACCTCAAATCAATTCCGATTTTGCACGTCAGTCATCCTCGATCAAGAATGCTCTATACGCATGCAAGACTTTGAAGGATTTATAAATGAGTAGCAATCACACACTTATTACATCGAATGTCTCAAAAGAGAACTTATTACAATAAATATGGCTTAAGACCATCTAATAACGATAACAATGAAGGCTTGGAAGATAAGCAAGTCCATCAACTCCAACGGCATCATCGAGTATAGAACCACGACCCAAGGCACCTTACTCATTATTCTAAAAGTCTGCGAACATGAACGTTGCAGCCCGAAAACGGGTCAAGACATGGAATATGCTGGCATGTAACACATAGAGAGTAATATGAAAGAGTAATGCTATACTACGTGCATATATGGCTGGTGGAAAGCTCTATGGTTACAGTTTTGCATAAAGCCAATTTTCCTACCGCAAAGGAATAAATTTTATTTAACTATCATGGTAAGTTAGTTAAACATTGAGAATGGTTGACAACATTCTCAATCCTAATTAAAAATATCATCATTAAAACCCAACAATAATAATTAGAGTAACATGATGAGATTCACATGATAATCCAAGTACTAGATACTCAATATGTCCATAACCGGGGACACGGCTAACTATGATTAGTTTGATACACTCAGAGAGGTTTGTGCACTTTTTCCACAAGACTCGATCTCCTCCGCTTGATTTCTCGCACTACATGATGTTTGAGAAACGGATGACCGAGACATAGTCTTTCGTAAGCGCTTAGCACCTCATTTAACGGGTAGACAAGCACTCAACTCCTACATCTCGCTAGTCTACCACCGTAAGAGTTCGCACGACTTAGTCAACTATGCTAGAGCCCATAGTAGCTTGTGGCTGCACACGGAAGTTTCTAGCATGAATAATCGCATGATCCCTTTGAGCCTGGGTGGCGGTCTAAAAAGAAACAGTAATCCCGGAATACCCAGTACCTCTAATCCACCCAGATGTGTGTTTGTTGCCACCTTAAATAAACCATTAATTAACAATCTCACATCTGTCATGGATACACTCACCCAATCCACGCCTACTAGCATAGCATGGCATAATAAGCAAACGAGAAGTAACTCCCAAGGGTTTGATAATAAAACAGGTAATAGGTACTACCTCAACTACTTCCCCAAACCCACAATTTAATTAGATCCTAATCATGCAATGTTTGAGGATTGATCTAATGCATACAACTGGGTATGAAAAGGATATGATCAAAGTGTTACTTGCCTTTGCGATGATCCGCGAAACC
>JAHIAM010003679.1:0-41863 GCA_021605205.1 Aegilops longissima | reverse complement strand
ATTGGCCTTACCGGGTGGTGAGCAGAATAGACTTGTCGGCATACCAATGTTCCCTTCAAACTTTGACAACTAATCCATGCCTAGGATTACATCCAAGGTCTGAGTTTCCAACACTATGAGTTCCACGGAAATTTGTGGTTCCCTGATGTTGAGGGTTGCAGTGACAGCTAAACTCGCCATCATTTCTCCTCCCCGCGAACCGACGCCAAGGGGGCTTCTAAGGGTTCTAGTGCGAATCCGTATTTTATCCACAACTACCCTTGATATGAATGAGTGCGTTGCACCGTAATCAAAGAGAACCAAAATTGAACGTGAATTCAATAAAACTTACCAACCACAAAGGTTCCGGCTGATCATAGACGCCCTCCACGCCGATGTGGTTCACCCGAGCATGGGGAAACGGATTTGGCTTCTTCGCTGAGCCTCCATTGCCATTACCATTCTTCCGCTATTCCCGGCAGTCGGTGGCGAGTGCCCCTGCCTTCCGCACTTGAAGCAGTGATGTGGCTCGACAAGCGTTTTGAGTCAAGCGTAACGGTGTTGGTTGCCATTACCATTTCCATTGCCATTGCCATGGCCCGACTTGTTGTCCCGGCTGCGGTTATTCCCATTTCTCCATGGTTATGAACTCCATGGTTATGATGGTGTGCCTCCCGAGCATCAATATAGCGGGCTTCATTGTGCTCCCGAAGTTGTGCTTCCTCGGCTGACTTTCGCTATGCTTTCTATCTATCCGCTGCTTGCCTTCCGTATCGGTGGCCTTGTCTACCAGCCCCGGTAGTTGTTGAAAGTAGCCACAATAAGCTGCATGCTCAGTTCATCATTGAGTCCTCAAGGAACTTCTCCGCTTACGCATCTGTGGGCCACATCATCGGGGCATAGCGAAGCGTAGCTTGTTGACCATCCACGCATCGCGCCACAAGACGGTTCCCTCGGGCGCAAGTTTCGAACTCACGCTTCTTCGCACTCATGGCTCCACCTGAGACATGAGCAAAGGCGAAGGCCTGCTGAATTGATCCCAAGTGATGCCACCCATGGAAAAAGTGTGTAATTCTCCCACCAAGAAGCTGCAGTCCATCCAGCTTGATGCGGGCTGCAAAGCGCACCTTCTCAAAGATCAAGGCATCCAACGGTGACTAGCTCTTCCGATCTTATGAGCCAATCATCAGCCACAATTGGCTCGCATACTAGTGAACACCGCGGATTCAACCTCGTAAATCGAGTCAAATTGTCCACAGGTGGTGGTGGTGGCGGTGGATTGTTGGCGTGTTGTTCGATTCAATCAGAGCTGCATCGCAGCATTCTGCTGTTGGAGCAATGGGTGAGCTCCAAGGGAAACCAAAGGTCACGCCCTGAGGCATCCGTGTATTGAGGGATGAGAAATTTAGAATAGAACAATGGTCTATGAGAAATAACACTACCCATATGAATGCACAATCATAACACACCAATCATTTATTCATTCCACTCAAACATGGTTCAAACTCGATTACAAAAGCTCATGACTAATCGAAGGAAAACATCGGCCTAACTGATCGATTTAAAAAGTAAAGATAACATGGTGGTCACATCAAAAGTCTTCATCGCTGGCGCCCTCTTGGGGTTTCTTCGTGGTACTCCTTCAAATCCCGATCATTGCTCACGAGGGTGCTTCATCTCCACTGGTAAAGGTCCTCTCCCAAGTCCATCTTTTCCTCTATCGCGCAAGCTTCATCTTCGTGTCGTCGACAACTCCATGAAGTCCGTGATTTCTTCCTCATGGCCAAGGAAGTCTGCGCGTTTTCTCCTCCAGCCCAGCCATGAACAAAGCTTCCGCAGTGTCTTCGAAAGTTACGCATGAGTCCAATCTCCTGCTTCTCGAGAAGACACTCCAAGTCCCGATGTAAGAGAGAGTGGAATCGTCCTCAATGGTACGGATGATATCTCCATTCCTTGCCCGCGAGAAACCATGGCGAGGTCTCGAGGATCGAGCTCGGCCTCAGATTCTCTCTGAGATGTCCAAGTGCTCGTAGATCGCCACGCCCCTTCCGATGATCCAGCTTGAACTCGTGAACTCAAAGTTGATAGGCTCCGTGTCCTCCAAAGGTTCTCCTCGATATGCACCTCAATCCTGAGCGGGTGTCCGCCGGAAGTGCATTAGTGGGTTTCCTGTGATCGAGGGTAGAGCTATCTTCACCGCTTCACCATCCTGACCAGCTTTCCAAAGGGCATCGCCTCATCGGGCCGCGTAACTCCGTAGCAAAACTGGGTTGAACTCGCGCCATCTAGAATGTTGCAAAGGGAGAAGAGTCGAATTGAACAGGAAGAATTATAGAATGAAAAGGGTTCAAAGTAAATGGTCTCGATTATGGCTTTCCGATCCTAGGGGTTACGATCTCACGGTCACGCAGGTGTTTCGATACCATCTCAGAGCGACCTGACCCAAAATCGTCAAATCTCGTGGTTCTGCATTCATCCCAAGATCATGCCGGTACTACAAGACATCGATAAAGTAATCACAGTTCAATCACACCGAATATCATTAATAGATTCTCATATAGAGTCTTTATTACAAGGAATAAATTCGCCCAAGGCCAACTCGAGAAATAAACTAAAACACCGCGGAAGGCCAAGATAAGCGAGTCCATCCGACTCCAAAGGGCAATCGCTAAGCTGAGCGAGCCTCACTCCCCGATCGAATATATCTCGCAACATAATACGCTGTAGCCATGTAGGTCAGCTTTTGGAATAAGTCAAGTCATGAAGAATAACAATAATAAAGTTTCTAACACTATATGCATTTTGGCTGTGGAGCTCTAAGTTTCATCATTTTGCTAAAAGCAAATTTTATCCTACTACGGTGGACTTGCTTGCAAATTACTACAATTGTTGGTAGTTATTGAGATGGTTCCGCCAACCAATATCTCGCTCCCAAATTATTATTAAGTCATAAACCCTCAAAATTAATCCATTAGTTTTAGTGTTGAGATATCCGAATACTTCCAAGTTCCAGAGGCTCAAATGTCCGTGAATCGGGACACGGCTAATCGATTAGATCTTTAAACTCGCAGAGGGTTGCGACTTTCCCGCAAGAATCATTCCTCCTTTAAAGTCTTCGCACTTCATGGTGTTTGAAGACGGACTAATGAAACAGGTCTTCCAAAGAGTTCTTCCGCCACCGCCGCACTCCATCCAATCCTACCGCTCGTCTACTTCTCGTAGTACCGCCCAGCCAATATTACTACTAGGGTCAACCCAGCCAGAGCCCATAATGGCTTGCGGCTGCATGTAAGCTTCCGGTCATGGGGCATCCATCCTTCTCTTCGTGGCTGGGTGAAGCTCGCCGCAGGATGTCATGGCGCTTCTCCATGCATCCCGCCACCACTGGTGCTCCAGGTGCCCACAACCGCCCTCCACCCAGAGTGATTTTCCAAGTCCATCTTGATCATTGTAGTTCATGGGGTCATCATCATCATTGACTCTCGTGATCTTGCTTATGAATTTCACTCATCCCAAATCCCGCCTACGAGCATAGCAAAGTAACTACTACGCCCCGGGGTCAAGGTAACAAGGGATTGGTTCATCCTACCACATGATACTACTCAAGTTTAATGACTTCAAGATTTCACTATCGCATGCAATGGTGGGTGGTGACAACTACTAATGCACAAAACATAGGTATAGAAATAACATGATCAAAACTTGCCTTGCCGATGATCCTCAGAAGCTAAAGAGTCGAGTAGCAAGCTTCAGACTGAAACTCTACCGAGACAAACAATAACACAATAAGCATAAAGCAAGAGGATCACACAAGATAACAATATTAACATAGCACAACAAAACAATCAAAACCAAATCCAAAAGAAAAACTCAAAGAAACCAATTCAAAGTTTTTCCCTACTCCAAACAATAACTAAAATAGTTTTATATAGCAAAATTCCTTAATATAACCTAATCATGGTTTTAGGTTAACTAAACAGAAAAGGATTCACTAAGCAACTAGGAGCAAAAAAGAATTAATTAAAAGCTATTATAAAACTCATTTTAGGCCTAATCCAATTTCCATTAAGAAAATAATTTAAAACTTTTATTAATTATAAATAAAAGTTCATCTAATGGAGTGACAGAAACTAACCTAGAATAACTAATCACAAGTTAAAAATAAATTAATTTACTAATTAATTAAATAGGAAAACAGAACTAGTAAATTAATTAGGATTAATAGGATTCTGTCTAAAATTAATTATTTATTAATCCTAAAATACCCAAGTTAATTTCTAGGTTTGGCAAAGTCAAAATAAAGTGGTGACAAAAAGAATCATGCAAAAATAATTTTTCTAACTAAAGTTATAGCAGATTTACTATTCTGGCTAAAACAATATTAAAGCATTTTTAATTATTTTTAACATAGCTAAATATATATTTTACAGAAACTACATAAAATTTGCAATCCAATAAAAAGAATCACTCAAAAATATTAAACAGAATAAAAGATATACATTTTTGAAAACTGAAACTATTCGCTAAAACAGAAAATCAAATTAAAAGAAAAAAGGCCTAATGGGCCTAAACTGTGCCTCTGTATGCTAGATAGCCTAAACGGGCTCTAGGGTTTAAACTAAAAGAACCGGCCTAAAATAAAACCTAAACTAAAAATAAACCACAGGAGCCAACCGGTTTTATTAATAAAACCTATTTCTTCTGGGGCTTTAATTCAGGCCGCCGATTGAGATCTGACGGGGATTGCGGTGACTTACTCGACTCGGCGACGGCGGGCGGGGCGGCGAAGTGCTTCGAGGCGTCTGGTTGGGAGCTCCCATGACTGCTTCGTGAGACGCGCACGGGCTCTGGGAGGGGTTCGTGGTGTTGGGGAGGGTCGGTGACCAGGCGCCGACGGCGGCAACAATGGCGGCGGAGGGCTCGGGACTCGCGACGCCGAGCGGGGGAAGAGGGGTGCGCGAGCTCGGGGAATGGGCGGGGCTCGGCCTTTATAGCCCTGGGTCGGGCTTGCCTCTAAGGGCATCGGGCGGTTATCCTGGATCCTTCGATCCGTGGACCTCCCATGAGCGCGTGGCGTGGGCGTGGGGGAAGGAGAGGGGGGGGTCCCACGAGTCACCGAGAGGGAGAGAGAGGCGAGGGTCGGGTGGCCGAGGCCTAGCGCCAAGGCGAAGCGAGGGGGGGGTGCGGGCTGGCTGGTCTGCCGGGCGCTGGCTGCCCAGCTGGCCTGGCTGGCTGCCGGGCGCTGGGCCGAGGGGTGAGGCGGCGCTGGCTGGGCCTGGGTGGTCTCGGCGCCTGGGGTTTTTTATTTTTTTAAATAAAACTAAAACAAAAATAAAACCAAATCTAGAAATAATTTATATAGGGTATATATATACCAAAATGATCAGGAATATTCCTTTCATTTGAACATTTTTCCAAAGGCAAAATCCAAACTTCATAAAATCTATTTTTTTTCAAATTAAATAAATTTCAGATTTGAATCCAAATCTTTTGGCATTGTTTCCTCCGATATTTTTTGAGTGTCATGTTTGCTCCTCTCATACTTTTGATCAAGTATTTATCAGCTTAGTTTTTGAATTGTTTCACATGCCAAAGTTTGAAATTCAAATTCAAAACTCAACTTGCTCAAACTTCAAATGGCATTCAAATTCAAACAGATGCATAGGATGCTTAGTTATAATTGTAAAACATTCCAAATAGGAAATTTGGGATGTTACAGCTTGGGATGATATTCGTCGTGGCTGCAGGATGGATCAGCCGCCACCGCGACGGAACCCAAGCGGCTGCATGTGAGTTGACCATGAGAACTTCACCGCGGTATCGCAACTTCCGTGACCGAAAGAGATCCGCGAACCAATGACAAATCAATGGTCTCAGAGAGATTCGTCCGCCTCAATAGCCGAACTTGAGGGGTGGCCGCCTAGCGAGCCACCGTGATGCTTCACCCATCACTGAAGCCGCCGATCGATCGGATCGCTTATGACGACGCATAGCCGAGGGACACCGAGCCGCCGACAGTGGTCGATGGCTGCCATGTAGGACAACGCAGCACTCACTGGAAATGCGCCTCGCTGGATCGGAAGGGCCTCGACGCCGAGGAGGGCTTGAAGCAGCGGAGTCGCCGGCGACGAAGACGAAGCGCCGAGACGGATCTTGCGCCCACGGCCAAACCACCGCCGAAACCATGTTGATGGAGTTCAAAAAGTGCAACCTCGCCGAAGTCACTAAGACGCCTGCCCCACTTGGGCGCCAACCGTCGGGGAGCAAGTTTGACAAGAAGAATAAGGAGTACGAGGAGGAGGCAAAGCCCTAGCTACGGTGAGGTTGTGCACTCAAGGTTTACGAAGTTCAGCCCTTCTGGACGAAGTAACAACCCTACGCCTCTGGTGTCCGGAGGCTTGGTCGATTGATTATGCATGAGAGTTACAAGGTGCGAACCCTTGTCCCAGAGGAGGGGTGGCTTATATAGAGGCGCCAGACCCCAGCCATCCCCTGCTACATAGGGTTCAATGCGGTTAAGACAGGGGTGTTACCGATAACGCCAGTATTAGTGATCTTAATGACTACGGAGTGAACGTCGTCTGCTGATATCCCGAGGTGTCTTTAAACCTTATCTACTCGAGTGGTTCTTCATATGGTTGAGTGATTGTATCCTTGTCGATCGGAATTGGGGTATCCGAGTGGTTTATCTGGCCGATCGAACTGCATCCCAAGGTGATCTCACCGGTATCTTCATTTGTACTTTGGATGTCTTTGACTTTAGGGTAGTGCCCTTGGTAGCTGCCCAGGTCAGGCCTATGACCCTACCCTAGATGCATGTCATCGCCACCGACACCTTGCCACAATCGCTTTTCCCGCCACTCCTTCACTACTAGGAGGGCTTGGGATGCCCGCCACGCCATCTAAGTCGCCTCCGGGCCGCATAGTTTTTGAGGAAACCTCCATATTAGATAGTCGTTAGCGGAAAAGAGGAACATACCATTTTGGCCGACTATGAGGCGCGGTAACGATAAACGCAGAGAGGAGCACACCACCTAGGGCCTTCCTCCCATTGGCCAAGATGCATGCCTCTCAATTTCGATTGACGGTGTTTATGCGCTTGTTTCCTACTCGGGCATTGTTTTTGGAGTTGTGGTTCACTAGGGAACAAGTGGATGATGGTGGTGATTTTGTTGGCACTTCAGCGGTAATGACGGCGGAGATGAGTGTTGTTGGGGTCGCGAAGGGTTGTGGTTGTTGGATTTTCGACGTGATCGCTGGGTCATCCTTGATGATAGGATCCATGATGACAGGATCTGGGTAGTGAGATAACTGGCTAGAGATGGTCTGCCTTGATGATTCTTTTGCGACGCCAACTTAGCATATTTCTCCTTTGTAGTTCATCTTGAGGATCAAAGTCGCCCTGTTGGATCTTGTGTGATGAAGTCGGAATTGCTTTCTCAAGAAGGACTGATGACAATGGCGATGGCATGTAACTTTACTGAAGTTCTCTTCAACCTTGTTTGTGTGGTGTATCTCCTGTGTGCCAGGTTGGTGGTGTGTGCCCTGGAATTTTTCAAGTTCCATGACGATTGCTATGGCTATTTGTCTCGATTTTCGCCGATTAACTCGGCATCATTCCAAAATCACATCAATTCTTTCGATAGATAGCTTTGGGCGCCAAATTTTTTATCTTGCATGCATACAGCGTCCGTTTAATACCTTAGACCATGTATAATGCAATGCACTTAGGAAGGTGCTTAGTAGAATAAAATATTTTTCCGTAAGCACCATGTGCTTACCTCTGTAACATGTGTGCCGAATTAAGCATTTATCCTACCTTTCGCCTAGGTGTGTAAGTCATCTTACTTAAAACCAAATAATCTCAAAATACTTAGGCACGGTGCGTTAACTTCTACCTCGCTTGTTTCTTGACATATCAACCAATAAGAGATGTGGGTGTGCATGCTTAATGACTTGAAACTACCAAACACGACATGCAGTGGTTAATTCATTGCATGCAATACTATTAATTAGCAAATAAACATTAAGTTCTCTAGTTTTCCTCCTCCTTGGTCACGTGTACAATCTAAGATGGCTTATTCACCTAGACGGATGGAGTATATAAATAAGCATTGCTTAGGGCAAAAATCAATTTATTTTTGTAAGACTAGTCTAAGAGGAGAGTATTTACACTAGTAATATACACGCTACCCCACGCTATATTACTATCTTCATAATGGTAATGACATAGTATTTGCAATGTCATGCAAAACTTTATTTATTAAGTTATAGACTCATGTTGTCTTGGTATTATGTGATGTTACTCATAAAATAAGTAACTAATAGCTAAATTACTCAATTTACTTCTCCTCATTAACTCATCAAATTTCTTAGTTGGACTTGATGTTACTTTTTTCGTCAAGGCATTCGCTTCTATTAATTCTTGGATGCAATATCTGGGAAACGCTCACCGAAAGGATGCATTGGAACATTTTTTTAACAATTTTAGTTGTTGAGATGACATTTTTTCGAGGGTACGCCAATAACGCATCTTAGCTTTATAGAAAAGAGAATAATATGCAAGAGATTACAATTTTGCTAGTTAGAGTCACAGTCCGACCCTAACCAAGCCTCCACCCCACTTCTACACGCTATTCTACTACTCGGTACTAGTTGTCCTCCAAACGCCCCTGTTGCTAGGCCCAAGTCCTCAAGTCGTCAAGATCATGTCCACGATCACCCTCATTCTTGACTTGACCGAGCCAAGACCTCGCTCCTCCTGCGCTTCCAAAGAGTCCATCGATTAGCATCGCGAACATGTCGAACCCTTTCCGAGTTTGCTTGTGAATTTGTTTCCTAGCTTCCGCCCACCATTGCACCAACCTAGAGTCATTTGTCGGCAAAGCTCGATCCTCAAACCCATTCTGGCAATACAACGAAACCACACTTGTCATGAGAACACGACCGCTGCAAAATGTGGTCCACCATGTCCTCCCTGGTCACATAAGTAGCATCTAGATGTTTGGTCTTGCAACCCATGTCTGTCCTTCTATCCGACGCCCACAATGGTATTGTATCGCCAACCACATGAAGATCTTACACGCCTGGAGCCCAAAGATTTTCAGATGGTCTCCGAATGAGTGAAATCTCAGTCCTCCTCACAAAGCATCTTGTATGCGGACGATGCTGTGTAAACTCCTGACTGCTCCAAGCCCAAATGGGACGGTCCTCCATCTGCTCCTCCAATTGAACCTCCGAGATGATCTCCCAAAGTCCGATGAACTGGGTCAAACCTTCCGCATAGGTTACCCACGATTCATCCACGCATGCCTGCCCAGAGCATCACATACCAGTCTCCTGTTGGCCACTTGTGTGCGAACCGTAGCCACTATCAAAGGTGCCACTCGGAGATTGTTGCACCCTACAACCACCGGTCTTTCCAAAATAAGATTGTCTCCCTGAGCCCACCTTTCATTTGACTAGACTCCTAAAGGTTTGGGCTACTTTTTGTCTGCCGTTGTTGAGCCCTTGCCAAGGTTTGGACGCATCTGTCCGTCACCCATCTTAATCTTAGGGCCAGACCATGTTTATATAAGTCAATGACGTCCAGTCCTCTCATGTGTTTTGGCCTACACACCTTGGCCTTTTCAGAAGAGCATGGCAGTTTTTGGCGTAAATCAGACGGCTGTGTAGGCGTTTAGTGGACCTCGCGCTGGTAATATTTCGGCCGATTTGAATGAGATCATTTTCTCTCCTCCTACGGCATTATTGTTCCATTGCTTTATTGTTCAAAAAAGGACGAGGAGTCTAGGTGGGAAAACTAATATAGTGCATCTTTTAAGGGACATTAGGATTCAAGTCTTTGCTGGGCTTACCGATAAACCATTCACTTCTCAGCAGAACAAAACTCGGGTTAAGCGAACAAAACTTAGATAAACCATTTACTTCTCAGCTTCGCAAACATCTCATCACTTCATCAGGATTCAGGACTCACGAGAACCTACGCAGACGTGGACACACGCTGACTCAGCTTAGTTCACCATCTAACGGCGCACCAAGTCCTTTCCTTACCGCCACGGGCACGGCTGTGCCGCCACTCGCGACGCCGTCAAGAGCACGGTGAGGCGGCGAGGCCAGAGATGACCCGCCGACGCCATGATGACGCCCTCGCCGCCGCCGTTGTCGTCGTCGCCCGCGTCGCAGTAGCCCTTGAGCATGTCCCTCCTCCGGGGTGAAGCCGATGACGGACAGCATGAGGTCGGCGGCCCAGCAGCGCTGCTCGATGATGCGGATGGCGCGGCAGCACCCGGGCCCCAGGTACGCCTCGCCGTTGAGGAAGAAGAGAATGATCTCCCCCGTGCACGACTTGACATCCAGCAGCGTCTCCAGCACTGTTGCTGCCCTGCTCCTCCAGCCGCTCGGCGAGGCCGGCAGCCCGGACGAACGTGGTCGTAGCCGCCGACGCGGTGGCGACGACGGCGAGCAGCACCAGGAGGGTGGGGAGGAGAGAGGTGGAAGCCATGATCTTAGGTCGACTCTAGCTAGTGCTACCGAGTGAGGAGGCTGACGTACTTATCATAGCGAGTAGTAGTAACGTCAGGTAAGCGAAAAGGCTTTACGAGAACGTGGAAGTTCAAAGGAATCAATCAAATTATCTTAATTAATCGGGAATGCGTCGCCCCCTCCTCTCCTTCGTACGTTACCCTATCCCCAGAAAATTAATCGGGACGTGATCCCCTCATTTCCAGTCAACCCTCATCTCCCCGAAAAAATATCCCTTTCTTTAGCCAACGTACTTGTACGAATTTGCACAACTTCAGAGATACTGACCGAGGGAGTATTTAGTAAGTATTCCTCCATAAAGAAATATGAGTAGTGATTTAAACGCTCTTATATTTCTTCACAGAGGGAGTACTAGTTTTGACAGTGCGCCAAGATTTTTGAGTTACCACATGCTACATGAGACACACAGACAAATCTTGAAGGCTCAAATCGAGCCTCGAAGTCATTGGGCAGCTACATCAGACTAAACTGTAAATGCAAACCGAAACTAGTATCCACAGCACGGCAAATGTTGGGTGAAAGGAAGTGGCAGCAGAGGCGCGAATTGCAAGAGCAAAGAGGCAATTATCGACGGATGGATCGACGGTGGTTATCAAACCTAGGCCACTGAAGCTGCAGCTCTCCTCACTCTGATCATGCTGCTGGTAGTAACTGTTGAAGGCAAATGACACATTTCCAGGCCAGCCAAGACCTGCACAGGAGCCACCAGTGGACAGTGCGGTGCAGTCGGCATTGGAGCAAGCGGCAGAGAAACTGGAAGAAACATTGATAGGTCTTTGCTGTTGTCCACCACACACCATTTCGATGGAAGGTAGTCCACATCAAGAGCATTCTTGAGCGCCATAGGGCCTTGACCCAAGTTGACATGATACTTTGCTTGGCCATCAAACGTAAAAATGCCATAGTGCCTGTCATAGCTTCCGCTTGCTATACTGTGTTGATCTTCGCCTAAAAGGCTGTAGAGGTATGTCTCAGTTGGAGCAAATTTTGGGCGGAGTGGAGTCCCGGATTTTCTCGCCAGGTGGTTGACCAGGCCTGTCATGAAGGATTGAGCAATAGCCGGTTGCATTCACAGCTCCATCTGTTGGCCATCCTGCTCTCCCGACAATGATGCCTATATCACCGAATCCAGCTTTAGTTAGAGCAGTAACCAGAGCATCTATGCTCGCATCGAAGTAGTTGTCATACTTGTTATGACCATCACTTATCGGGCGCGACATTAGTTGGAAAAGGTAATAGTCCAATGAAATATTCTTCTTCTGCTGAAAGCTCAAAATAGGATTCAGCTCGACCATAAATGGTGAACTATGATTAGCAAGAAATGGGAGGAGCTCAACCATGGTTTTGTTAACATCTGGCCTGAAGTAAGCTTTCAAGGCAGAGTTGATGCTTTTGGTATGCATCAGAGCTACAAGGCACAACTACTTTCATCTTGCTCGATAACTTTGCATCATCCAATGCCCGTTGAATATTTGCTGCTGCATGAACCACAAAAGGTTGAAACTGCTGCCTGTGATTAAGAAGAAATGGATCGCTCCAACAGCAATAAACCTACAAATTACATTACTCACAATATAAAATGTATAATATCAAGAAAACCCACAAATGTGAATGTAACATCAATGCAAACATGAAACATAACAAGTTAAGCATTTGTTGCCAAACAGATTGCCTGCCTCGAATCCAGATTTAACCTCACCTAGACTGCAATGTACTCTCTTTAACAGCCATATTACCCTACACTTCGCTACTATTAATTCAGATTCGATACAAACATACCAAACACATTTGATTAATGCAGAAGAATCTGTGCTACTTAACCTAGAAAAGAAAGGAAGAATGCTCAGCCAGAAGCTTAAAGATCAACGGAAGACGACAGTCAAGTTTTGTAACAGAAAATTACAGACCTATGCATAAACTACCCGCTGAAGTTTGTTGCTCTTCAAAAATATATTCCATCCCCAAATATTCAGGATAATTTGATAGGATCTAGCTGTGCTATACATCCAATTTTTCACATTGTTAACTAGGTCCAGGCAAGTTCCTTTACCATTTTTGGTTCACCAAGAGGAATCCATAACATATCAGAGGATCTGAAAGTTTGTAGCGATAAACACCTACTAGCACGCCGGTAATTGACATTTGTTGAGTGTTTCATAGATCCTACTTGTTTGTTCCATGAAAAAAGACCTTGAGGACTTGAGGTGCCTAGGAGAAAATCCCAGTGCACTACTGCAATATAGACATATCAACCTATTGAAGTCAACCACTGACTTAACTAAAGCAGCGTCTTCCACCTTCAGATCAGATGGTCAACCGTCAACATTATTAAGTATATTGGTTTTGAGCATGTCAGCATGCATGATTGGCAAATCCAGTGGATACAAATTGACTAATCGCATCATCTGGTGCCAACAGAGCCTATAATATTTCTAATTATAGCAACGGGATAATTTGGTCAGCTTGAGGCATAATTTAGACTTGATTTATTCAGTCAACTAGTAGCATACAGTAACTATCTAACGAATACGCCTTGGCCCCTTCTGCATTTCATGATATAAGATCAGTAAAATATGTCGGAAAGAAGAGAAAAGGATCAGCGCAAGACTAAAAGAGAAGGAAACCGCGCACTGGAAGGGAAGAAGGGATGCGGCTCTTACTGAACAGTACGCCGGAGGCGTAGCGGGTGACATTGTCGTGGACCCAGGCGGCGGCTGCCTTCCTGGAGGAGGCGAGGGGCGGAGCAGCTCGTTCGGGACCCTGACGGTAACGGCGATGCGGGTGCCGGCAAGGGCGGACAGCGCGTCGGGCGAGGCGGCGGAGAGGCGCACGCGGGGACGGAGTTGGGGAGGAGGAGGTCACGCACGACCTGCGCCGCCGGGAGTGGGTGGATGCCGCGAAGCCCCAGTTCACGCCCACCGCGGCGGCCGGCGGCGGCGCAACGGCGACGGCGAGGAAAAGGAGAAGGGAGCGCAGGTGCCCGTGGCCGCAGCGGGTGGCGGCGACTGGGCCGCATTGCCTGCTGTTCCGTGTACACAGGGCATGTTCGGGAGCCCTCCAAATCCTGACTCCTTCGGCTCCAACTCTGAGTTTGACCGAACGCTCCAAAATCTGGAGTTTACTGAGAGAATTCTCCGGCCTCCCTGATATTGCGCGGTCCGAGCTTGTCATCTGCTAGATGTCTCGCCTCTTGAACAAGGTAGTGGTGGTCGACAAGCTCTCACTGCGCAAGGAGGAGGAGGTGCGGTCAAGGTCAAGTGCCTCGACCTCCAAGCTGCGCACTTCGTCCGGTCTTCTTCAACGACTGTGGCTTCGACCTCAGATCGCCTCGAGCCTCCCAACCACGCTACGCCCCCGCTTCTCTACGCCGCCTTCGTGACAACCCGGGTCAAGGAGATTACCACGGCCGCCACCGCCTCCCGGCTCACCGCCGGATGAGGAGGGCGCCCGAGGACTCCCCGCCCCCTCCTCCCTCCTTCTTCGCCACGGGGGCAGGCCGCCAGCCGCCTCCCCCGTGGATGTCCCGCCGATCTCGAGGCGCCGCCATCCGAGGGGAGCGACATCTCCAGCAGGGTCTGTGGTCCGCCTGGCTTCCTCCCCGCCTCGCCTGCTCTCCGCCACCGCGCTTAGACCCGGTGGGCCCGCCTCACACTGCTTCTCCGACTCTCCCAGCTGCCGCAGATGGGGACGCCGCCTGGTGGTCCTCCCCGCCCGGCCGCCTCCCCTGCCGCCATCTCCTCCTCATGGCCGGATGCACCTCCGTCTCGCTGCCTCCGCTGGCTGCCACGGAGACGGCCTCCGCCTCTGGCGCCGGCCTCCCCGCCGATCTCGCCCCACGGCCCAGCTCTTCCCATTGTGGCTTGGCCGGCTTCACGCCATCTCCTCCCAGATCTCCTGGGGGGGGCCCGGATCATCACCACTGGCGGCCCAGCCTCCTCCTCGGCCGCTTACTCCTGCCGCGCGCTTGGGTCGGCCTCCTCCCCGGCAGTGGCTCTCCCACGAGTGCTCTACCGATGCGCCCATCTCGAGGGCAGCCCGGCGCTGTTTATCCTCGAAGCGGGCGGAGTCTGCCGCCGCCAGAACTCGGAGCCGTACGCCCATTCCCCTCTCGCTTGCCTTGTTCTTTCTTCTTCTCGCTTGAGTCTGCTTCCTCGGGTCACCTAGCCAAAGTGGCCTCCGACCGCTGATCATTTTCCCGGAAGTTGGCCCTCTTGCCAGATCACGCCATCAGGCCCGTGGAGGTCCTCGATGGAAGCTCATGGAGGCCCGGCGTCTTCCTAGTTCCCCACCCGCCCTACTACCGGGGACCTCCCTTCCACCTTGCCGCAATCGACGACCCTCCCTTGGTGGCCGTGGCAGAGATTCGGGTCGCACCTGCCCCTGCACGGCGCGTTCTTCAGGCGCTTAGCGCTTCTCGAGTTCGGGGTCAAGCAGTTTCAATGGCCCCTTAATGCGGCCCTCTTCTAGAACATCCGCTGCTTCGTCATGATGGCTGCCGCCGCCAGCTAGTGGAATATATGCGATGAGCACATCGACATCGCGGGCGGTGCAAGAGACCATGCGTCATGAAGTTTGCTCTCCCGAGCTTGATCGGCCGAAGCTCACCTATTTGCGGGCAATCGCCCTTCTAGTGGGAGCGCTGGTTACCCGGTGGCATCCTTTAGGTGTGAAGGATGCCACCTTGAGGTGGGTAGCATGGATCGGGCGAATTTTTCGTCAAGATGGAGCTGTTCGAGAGGTCGCCAACTTCAAGTGGGAGATCATCATTGTCTATGGGCCGGCGGATCATAGTAGATCGCCTCCTTCTTGGAGGAGCTCCATCGAAAATCTCGCCGCTTCCTCCCCGTGGTCGCTGGGGCGATTTCAACTCGCATGCTGCTCCAGAGGACAAGAACAATGGCAATGTCCGCTGGTCTCGGATGGACATGTTTAACGACTTCATTGTCGACTCGCCTCCGGAGATCGACCGGTTAGCCCGATTTATTTGGACCAACCGTCAGTTTCCCCGACTCGTCTGGCCCCGGACAGGTCCTAGTTTCCTGATGGACCTCCGGTGCCTCTAGCTTCCTCCGCCGCCATCACCCGGATTGGCTCGGATCACGCCCCTTGCTCCTTTCTCTCGCGACGAAGCCCGCCGACCCCACCTCGGTTTCGCTTTGAGACCTTCTCGCTCTCCCAGTCTGGGTTTACCGACGCCAGATGTCTTGTGGATCGTGGCTCGCCCACCCCACCCTCGCCCCCTTCGCTATTGACACGGGCACTTCGCGCGGGCGTGGCCGCAATTTATGAAGGGTCAGGGCCAACTCGGGCCGTGACGCCAGAGAGCGAAGAAGGCGCTTACTCACCGCGATCCAGCGCTTGACTTGCGGGTCGACGCCGGGCCTCTCCCCGAGGAGTGGCTTTCCGCTATGATCTCAAGACCAGCTCTCGTGATTTACACCGGCGAGGAAGCCTTTTGGCGCTTCGGGCACGCAGCTGCTGGTCCTCCGGCGGTGATGCGAATACGGCTTACTTCCAGCGACGCCAACGGTCGCCAGAGACGAACACCATCCCCGCCTCAGGCATGGGGCAGCCTCCTTCAGATCCCCGCGACATTCGCTTCCCATGTCGACGGTTTCTATCGGTCCTCTTCTTCCCGCCACTGAGCGGCATCTCCTCGCTTCCGGATTGTTGGGCCGGCGCCAACTAGTCTCTCGACGCAGAACGATTCCGACGGCTCCCTTCTCTCGAAAGGTGAGGTCCGGAGGCCATCAAGGGATGAACTCTCCTTCGCTTCCCGGACCGGACGGTCTCCCGGTCATTTTCTTCCGCACCTTCCGAACGTGATTAAACCAGAGGTCATGGCCATCTTTGATGAGTTCTTTGTGGGTTCTATTGACCTTAGTCGCCTCAACTACGGACCATCTCCTCATCCCCAAGGTCCCCGGGCGATCGACATTCGCCAGCCCGCCCGATCACGGCCATTAACGTGATCTTCCGGATCTTGGCCAAGGGTACGCCAATAGGGTGACCCCGCTATGGATCGGATTACCCACTCCTAACCACCGGCCTTCATTAAGGGCCGCCATATCCCGGATGGTGTCCTGGTGCTTCATGAGGTCCGCTGCATACCAAGGCGGTCTTGTCGAACATTGATTTCCATAAGGCCTATGATACGTTGCTTAGCTGGCCTTCCTTAGGGAAGTCCTTCTTCGAAGGGCTTCGACGACCGTGGATCACAAGAGTCATGCAATGGTCTCTTGTCGCACGGGCGGTCAATATCAACGGCGAGATCGCCCTTCTTCCCTACTTCCTATGGGGTTCGCCATGCACCCTTCTCTCCGCTCTCTTCAATATGGTCGATGACGCTTGGCCGCCATTCGATAAGGCGAAGCCGCCGCCACATCCGGGATTACCTCCACCTCTCGGGGCTCGGGATCTCCATCCTCCAATATGCGACGACACGATCATCATGGTCAAGGCTCGGAGTTGACATCACCAACCTCAAGTTCCTCCTTCTCGCTTCCAACAGATGTCGGGCCTCAAGATCAACTTCGATAATAGTGACGTTATGGTGATGGGGTACTTCTCCGAAGTCGGTGGCCATTGCCAACCGGCTTAATTGTCGCCGGGCTCTTTCCCCACTACCTATCTGGGACGCCCATTAGTGACTCGCCTCTCTGTCACGACTTGCGCCTCCGCGACCAAGCTCCGCACAGATGCGAGCCCCGGCAGGAGGTGGCTCTAAGGCGTCCCGACTATCCTTCTCAACTCATCCCTATCCAGCCTCCTCTTGTTTCTTATGAGCTTCTACAGCTCCATGAATCTCTCCATAAGGAGATCGCCAAGATTCAGGCCCCGATTCCCATCGGGTCATGCGATCGTGGCGCGTAAGTATCACATGGTCACCGGTCGGACATCCGCAAGCCTGTGGAGCAGGGTGGATTAGGCATCATGTGCTCTAAACGGATGAATATCGCCTTCTCTCCCGGGTGGCTTTGGCGATCGCGCAGGTCGTGGTGGCCTCGGCCGACATTATCCGAGTAAATACCGCGTGGTCAACCCCTTGCCTTCCGCCAAATCGAGCGGATCTCGCTTTTGGCGCTCGTCCAACTCCTACCGGTGTTCGTGATTGGTACTCTATCTCGGTGGGTCCGCTCGCTTTTTTGGTTCACCATTGGGCCGAGACTCTCCTTCGCGCCCGCTTCCCCACCCTCTTTCTATCTCTGTCGACCCTATGATTTCGCTGATAGGCCTCAGGACTTAGGACGCTTTGCTTTCCGCCGCCCTTTGGGCCGACGGAATCTGCCGCCGGGCGTGAGTTACTTGATCGCTGTTTTCACGAGCTGCAGGATGGCGGCACTCAGACCTTTATGCCGGGCGGCCGGAGCCGCTCCGCCGCTTCTCCACCAAATCGCTTTACTTGGCCATTGCTCCTCATCCGCCTCCCTCCCCTTTCGATGGTGTGGTCCGTCTCTGGCCCCATCAAGATTCGTGATCTTCATGTGGCAAGGATCCGTGGTCGGGTCCCGTCCCGCGTGGAGGTCCGCAGCTAAATGGCACGGCATCGCATCCGCCTCTCGCGATGTTCCCAAGACTCCAATCACATTTTCTTCGCTATGCTTCCGCCTTTCCTTTGGAGCTGCCACGAGATTGTCTGTGGGAGTTGGTGCCACACCAATTTCCTGGACCTTTTGCTGAACCTGTGTCCCTAAGACCTCTCGCCACATTAGGAGGCTGAGGTTGGGGTCCTTGCTCGACGCCAGGACCGCTCGCAATAAGCTTGTGATCCAACATTCTCCTCCGCCGCGCCATCGATGCTTTCTACAAATTCTCGGTTTCTTGCAGCTTTATGCCGCTTAGCCGCCTGCGGATCGGGACGCCATCTCAGCCTTCATCACCGATTCGCCGATGGCCGCCCACTGCCGCCGCCGCCGCCGCCGCCATTGAGCTGTGATTAGATCTCTCTGGGCAGGCTTTTGCTGTGTTGTGTTTTTTTCTTTCTTCTCGGGCTTGTTGAGCTGTGCCTCAGCAGTAACCTCTGATTTTGTTTGTGCTACTTGGGTGGTGTGTGTGTGGACCGCTTGGTTGTATGTCTTGTATGCGGTTTGCTTTATTTATAAAGCGGGCGAAGCCTTTTCGGTAAGTCAAGCAGAGCAAAGGCAAAATTTGAGGATTTGTGGAGTTGGGTTTCCGAGCTCCAGCTCGAGAAGCGAGAGTTCATGGAAATTACAGAAATCGCCACCGCTAAGTGATGATCCTGCACTGGTTCGTCTGCAGACTCATCTCCTCCCATCGCCGATCCACCTCGCCATTCCTCGCCCACGCCTCGCCAACCCTAGCAGCCGCCACGGGCACACGGCGGCGCTGGAGCAGCGGCCGCCTTCCCACCGGCGCGCGAATCGCCCACCTCCGCCGTGAATCGCCTTTTTCTCCTCCTCCCGACCTCCACAGCTTGGCCGTGGTTGTTGTCCTCCGCCTCGACCTCCGCAGTGGCACCGCCCTCGACCGAGCTCAACTCGCCGTCTGCTACCATCGGAGCACCGAGGCTGCATCGACGAGCTCATTCTGCCCTCCTTATTCGCCACCCCTGCCCAGATGGACCACATTAGGGGCGATTTTATGGCTGCAGCTAGCCTCTGCAGCCGTAAACCGTGTCGCCGAACGGATCGCTAGCTCCGGATCGTGGGTGAGAAGTCGGTGTAAGATTTCTGGAGTTGGAGTTGAGGATTTTACGGCCACGGAGGGCTCCTTAACACGCCTCAGAAGTTGCGTGCCGCCTCCCTAAATTTAATTTCTCTAGCGTTTACACTCCAACCCCAAACTTCAATTTGGTTCAAAAATGCTCTTTAAACTTTTCTTTCCGAAGGTGGTTTTATTCTAAAATTATAGGGTTACAAATAAGAGTAAGGCTCAAGTTTTTCGATTCTCCCAAAATCTTGAGAATCGATTTTTCACTCAAATTTTCTCCGTAATCTCGAACCCATATTTTTTTTTGACAATTATACATGTTTACATCCTAACTAGTTAGGATTGTAAAAATATATTGGTTCAAGATTCTCGAAGAAGTCGGGAGGCCTCGATTCTCAAGATTCTCGAGAATCGCCAAAAGAACTAGGCATAAGGATTCCTAGTCCTTTATGTGTCCATATAATTATTATTTTTGAACGAAAATGCCTTTTGACGCCTGCCTTTAAATTAATAAAGCCAACAGGTCATCGTCAAGGTGTAGAAGACGGCATACAGCCTTAAGCATTACAAGAACAACCAAAATAAACCGAGGTTCATGATCATCAAGACGCAAGGTCGGCGACACACCAATGCATTTATATGGAACAAACATAACTAGATGCAAAGATGTCAATCTTGGGCAGCAACTCATGCTGCTTCCATCTGAATGTCGCGGATCCTCGCCATCGCCTCGGCCATGCGCCTCATCACGCGGTTTCCTAACGGTGTCCAAGTCTGCAAGAATAAGTGGCATTTGAACAGATATCACCGGTGAGAAGGAACTTTTCTCAATGGTCATCTTATTGCGCACAGACCCAAATAGACTAAAGCAGCGCCTACACAATGCCAAACAATCTGTGCACTAGCCCCTTTATGCATTTAATAATATCTAAGAGATCAAGACCGATGAAGGGTTCCAGCTTTTGCCGAAAGCGGCTCGACCGCCCCAGAAAACCTCGCTAAATGACAATGGAAGAAGGCGGGTTAGCATCTTCAATGTTGCCGCAGCACGCACGTCCCGCCGGAAGGACCGCACGCCGCAACGCTTTCCGCCGGTAGAAGCGATTTTGGAACATCCGCCATAGGAAGATGTTTATCTTCGCAGTAGACCGCCTTCCATAGCCCCCGAAGCTATGTTCAAGATCGCGCTTTCGTTAGTTTGCTATATAGCGACTTAACCGAGAACGAACCGGACGAGGAGAGTTTCAGAAACCTCACAAGACCCATACCGACCGCAGGCGCTGACCAATCAAGGCCTTCACCTTATTCCACTCATCTTCCTCGTGGAGGAAGTAGGGTTCTAAGGAAGCTAACCAAAGGCGGCGAGGACCGGAGAGCCTCGCCAACCATCAGCTCTGTTAGAGGCAACTTGAAAATCGCAGGTGACTCTACCATAAAGGGAAGAGCCAAGCCAGAGTCCAGCCGTAAACGAGATGACTTACCATCCCTAACTTGGAACTTCGCCCTAGGGAGAAAGCGGTCGCACAGCCCGGATCCTGCTCTGCATCGAGGAGCCCTACTGCTTACCGAGAAAACATTGCCTAGGGAAATATTTCACTTAAGCAGATCAACCTAGGGACCCGACTGCTTTGGGCCAACCTCCACTACCATCCGGATAGGAGAGCAACATTCATGAATTTGGAGTTCAATATGCCCAATCCCCAAAAAATTGGGCTGCCAAACCGGGCCCATTTGACTAGGTGTTACTCGCTAATGCCTGCTCCTTCCCAAAAGAAACGAGATCGTGGCGGTCAAGTTTAGCGGCACCCCATCCGCTAGCAGTAAACATTCCCATGGTGAACATTGGGAGAGAGGATAGGCTAGAGTTAGTCGAATTAGCCCGGCCGCTGAAGACATAAACCTCCCCGCCAAGGGCTCACTGCACTGCTACCTTACCATAGAGGGGTTCCTACCCTTAATGGACAACCGGTTATGGGAAACGGGCAAGCCCAGATACTTGATTGGCAAGCTCCCTACTATCTAGATCATCCATCCCCATGGTTATGACCTCGTTCATGAGGAAGTTGATTTTGAGCTCGGATAAGAGTTCAAAGCAAGCAGCAAGAGCTTGATCAAGCTATACTAATGTCATCTCGTTCAAAAAGCAACATTGTGTCGCTGCCAGATTGAGGTGTGTTACTCCTTAGGGGATTAGGTGGGCACCAATCCTTTGATGTGCCCAGCCGTCTGCGTTTTAATTAGCATAGCCGACAAGGCATCCAGAATAAAGTTAAAACAATAGGGAACAACGGGTCTCCTTGTCTTAAGCCTTTTTGTTGCGAAGAACCTACCCATTTCGTTAATTGAAATAGCCGCTTGTCCAAAGTTAATCAAATTCATTATACGATGGACAAAACCTTCCTCAAAACCCTTTTGAGGAGGACCTCACGCACAAACTCCCAGCTTATAAGATCCTAGGCTTTTTCGAATCGAGCTTGAGCAGCACCCCTTGCTGTTTTTTACTTTTAGCTCATGGACTATTTCATGGAGAGAAATAGGGCCCTCCAGAATATTACTAATTTTAAGAAAGGCCGCTTGACTTTTTAGAATTGCTCACACCATCGGGCCAGCCTGTAGCATAAGCCTTGGCACAAATCTTAAAGGGGACGTTGATGAGAGTGATTGGTCCGAATAACCTAATGTTGTCCGCCTTTAACTTTAGGTATAAGGTTGATAGCCCCGTAGTTAAGGCGGAAATATCTACCGCATCAAGGGGAAACCCATTCACTATATCAAAGAAGATGGGGCGAAGCATAGGCTGGAATCTATAGAAGAATTCCTCACCGCCAGCCGTCGAGGCCCGAGTCGCGTTCTTCTTCATACCCATCGACATCATTCCGAGGATCCCACAAATCCTCACGGATACGGGTTGTTTTCATCGAACGTGCTCCAACACACCGATTTAAATAATCAGATATGTGACGGGAGATGTCTCCTCGAGAGAAGGAGGCCCCGCCCGATCGGAAGGCGAAGAATCGCGCTTTACGCTTCCCCTCTGCTGGCATACGCATGGAAATATGTCATATTTATGCCTCCCTTAGTCACCCACTTAATGCCGCCCCACGACGCCAAAGATTCCTCCTCCGCACGGAGGATCGCCAATCTTATGCTCCAGATCATACCGTGTGCCCACCGGGCTTCGAGAATAGCCGAAGGCCCGCTCGGGCATCAAGATCGCCGATCTCTCTCGAAGCCTACCCAGCTCACGCTTGAGTCGCTGCCATGGTTGGCTCCCCATCCATGCAGAAGGCCCGCAAGACCGCAGCTGCTGCCGACTAGCATTCAACCGTCCCTTTGGAACCCTTGTTGGGCCAGATCAGCCCCAGCCATCACACCATGGGGATGAAGCCTCTCGCTCAAACTAGGCCGACTAAAGAAGAACCGCTGCTACGCCGCGCCTCTTTTCCTCAAGAGAAAATAAGCGGACATGGTCCGAACTCATTCGGGTTTCTCCACCAAGGTACAAAGTGGAAATAGAGCCTCCCACTCCGGGGTGAAAACACCGATCGAAAGACATGTCATGGACCGGCTAGCTGCTTGTTAGTCCAAGTGTACCTAGCCCCTGCTCGAGCCGCTTTGCAAAGCTGTTACCGCGATAACGTTGTTGAACATGGACACCCTTTCCCACCAACCCTGTTGTTGTTTTTGTCCGCACCGAGCGGATCAAATTGAAGTCACCACCCACGCATCAAAGGCGGGTTTGCTGCGCGCTTGGCCCCAACCAAGGCCGTGACTTCCTCCAAGAAGGTGGCTTGACGCTGCAGGATCGTGAGGGACCATAAATGCCCACCACCACCCAAATCAACCTTGAGACATTATGCCTAATGGTTGCAGCAACAAAAACGCGGCTCTGCTCCCACGAAGAACCTCGTGATATGTCCCGATTGCAGCCCATCAGATACCACCCGAGGGCCTCGACGAGGGTAACCAGGCAATCAAAACGATTATGGGGTCAAAAGCCAGCAAATCACGATAAGAGAAATCAACTTTCATCGCTTCCCCGGAGCGCAACTACATCGATCTGCCCTTGGCCATGATTCTGTTGTGTCCGCCGTCCTCGTGGCCACAACCTCTAATATTCCCTCATTAAGTCAATAATACGATTCGCAGCGGACCCATGGGAGATCACACCTTGGCCACACGCTCCGGTCAGAGCATGGTCGGAAGAAGGAAGCCTGTATAACCCTTGCTTCGGTTTCTCATCGAGGGGGATGGCACCAGCCCTCATCGGGTACCAGCCCGACAAGCTCAAGCAAGCACATACCAAGCAGCTGCCTCGCAAGCGCCCGCCGCCTCTTCACGCCAAGACGCACAAATGTAGATAATCATGCCGTAGGGATAGACGAAACCACACTACTATCATCCGTAATACGCGATGATGGGCATCGAGAAAGCATTGAGAATGCGATAAGAGGGGAGAGGGTTACCTAAGACCTCTGTTCTTATCAGGGCGCAGCTTGGCGCCTCCACGAGGACAGATTCCCAACTTGGCCTTGACCTCGGCTGGTGGCACGCAGCGGCACTGGGTCGCTTTGGACCGCTTGGCCTTTGCACCGCACCCACCGATGCCACTGCTGCTCAGATCTCCCCGCTCGCTTCCACCTCCATCGCCACACTCGCTTTGCCACGGCTTCTTGCCCGCAGCCTTCTTGGGGGCTCGCCGAGCCACTCCGAGCCCTCAAGGCCCCAATGATGAAGTGGGAGCAGTAGTCTTTGTTACACACATCTGCATCGACGCCGCCAAGGGCCACTGGGAATGAGGGGCCACGGCACCCAAGTCACGGAGAGCACTTCGACTCCATGGGGCTGAGAGAGTCCTCGATTAGGGGTATCCTGACAGCCGGACTGTACAACGTCCCCGACTATTGAAGCGTGAAGATACAAGACTCAAGACTTCAGCTCGTGTCCTGATGGGACTTTCTTGGCGTGAAGGCAAGCTTACGATCCGGATATTATATTTCCTTCCTTGTAACCGACTCCATGTAAACCCTAGCCCTCTCCTGTCTATACACTACAAAAAAGACACATCCGTGACATTTCGGGTCGAACTAATTTTTTTTTCGTCATACATATGACACTTCTATGACGATAATTGTGACAAAACCCAGATCATCATAGATGTCGGGCTCCTACTTATGACAAAAATCATGATGAAAATGGGCTTTTTCGCCCCTGGCGGGCCGAGACGCAGCTGCATGACATTCTATGGGCCGCCCATGACGGAAAAACCGTGGTAGAAGCGAGGGGAGGAAAATTTCGGGAGTTGCTGGTTACGGTGGGAGGTCGGGGCGAGCGATGCACGCTTTCTCAGACGACGCTGCAGGTGTGCGTAGGCGCTATTCTAATCAACCCGAGTGATTGCACCGCAGTTACGCTGCATCGAACCCGAGCGATCGATCGATGGCTGTTAATCGAACCCGATGGAGCGATTCTTCGCCATTATCGCTAATCAAGCCGATCGATGCCGCTCGATGAACAGTGAGCGCTATGGGGGGTTGATGAATAAAGGAGCGGTGCGGTTTCCGGATGAACAGAACCCGTGGTGTGGAGGGCTGGATGAACAGAGACTGTGGAGGGGTGGCCGGAGGGGTGGTTGAACAGACCCCGTGGTGTGGAGGGCCGGATGAACAGAGATGGTGGAGGGGTGCCTGTGGAGGGGTGGTTGAACAAGAGCTGTGGAGAAGCGCTGTGGAGGCCGGATGAACAGGAGCCCGTGGAGGCCGGAGGAGGTCGACGTGAGCCCGTGGAGGCTGGAGGAGGTCGACGGTGGAGATGAACAGATCACGTGAGTCCTGCTTGCGGCACGCCACACCCTCCCCCTGCTTTCGATCAGAGCGCCCAACTCAAGTCCGCTTTATCGATTTTGCGGTACACCACACCCATCCCAATCAACAGACCCCTGCTTTCGACCGTAGGGAGGTCCGCTTTCTCCGCTTTGCGGGCACGCCAGCCCTCCCGATCATCAGACCTCCGCTTTCAACATGGCCGGTCGAACACAAGGCCGCTTCTCCGCAGCGGCACGCCAGCCTCGCTTCCATCGCCTGCTCCGGCCCAAGCCTCCCGCTGAACACGACCACGCATTCCGCTCCACCCAGCCGGTTATTCTCATGAACACGCATTTACGATGTTGTTTCTCCGTCCACCCAGCCATGTACGTGCGCGCCGATAGGCGTTAGAGACCCCGCCCGTATGTACGACGCGGCCATATTTTCTTTCTTGCACCTCGCCGTAGTGCACGCACGTACATGCTACATGCGCGCTTCTACTACGACATCGCGGCGCCGCCTACATCCACCAAAGATATATGTACGCATAACGTCACACTGAATGACAACGCTAAGGCACGCTTCGACCAGTGTGGGTCCCGACCGCCGTGCACTTCCTTGCGTATGACGATGTAGCCGGTGGGTCCCAGCAATGTGGGGCGAATTGTTTTTTGGACGCACTTCTTGCGTGCGGAAGATGTAATTGTGGGTCCCAGCAGCAGTGGGGAAACGTTGCTTAAATACGGTGGTCTGGTCCGTGGGTCCCCACGTCCGTGGAGGAATAATTATTTTATGCTGAATAAGGAGGCACTTCCTTGCAGCGTCAGGACCAGCTGTCGCCTTTCCACATACAGTCCACGTCCGATGGAAATCGCTCTGACCACGCTGACCACGCCACCGAGAGCACCAGGTGGTGGACGGCGACCAGGCCTAGGAAGGGGCGACGGGAGCCGCTGGAAGACGCGGGCAAGGAAGCCCGCGCCGAGAGGAGTACGAGGGTTCACTAGTTCGGCCGCAGGTGAGGTCGCTGGCCGCCGCAGGCCTCGCCAGGCGGGAATAGTAGGGGCGGTGAGGCTCTGCTGCAAAGACATCCGCCACGGGAGGCAGGAGCATGCGGCATGACCGCGCTGCTTTGGGCGGCCGGAGCAAGAAGACCAGAGGTTGAAGAAGCACCACGGCCGCTGGATGGACATCGACGCCACCGGAGCTAGAATCGCTTATATTGACTAAGTTGACAAAGCCCTCCATCCCTCGCCAACTTAGTAGGCCCATTAAGTCAGCCTCCCACTAAGGTGGGTCCCAGCCTAGTCGGGGTATTCATTTTTTGTGCGTAATAAGGAGGCACTTCCTGGGTCCGAGCCGACATAGGGGCACGCTTTTTTCGCGAACACGGTGGCTTCGTCGGTGGGTCCCAGCAAGTGGGCAAATGCTTTTTTTCATGAAATACTAGTGGCCCGTCCGATGGGTCCCTCGCGTCGTGGAGGAATAATTATTTTCCACGTAATAAGGAGGCACTTCTCGCGGCCGCCGTGGACCCAGCCTGTCACCTTCCACGTGACAAGATTCTTCCGATGGAATTCGGTCATCGACCACATCGATTCACGCCACCGAGAGCACCACGGCGGTGGACGACGGCGAGGCCTAGGAAGGGACGACGCTGAGCCGGGAAGACGCGAAGTGGATGCCCACGCCGAGAGGAGTACGAGGGTTCATCGGTTCACCGCCGCATTGCCGCCGCAGCATCATCAGGGGTGGGGTGAGTGGAGGGAGGGATGGCCCGCCAGCGTGGGAGGGTATGGGGCGGTGAGGCTCAAGGCAGCACAGCCGCCACGGGAGGCAGGAGCAGGGCACGACCGGCGCTGCATTGGGCGGCCGGAGCAAGAAGACCAGAGGTTGAAGAAGCACTACGGCCGTTGGTTGGACATCGACGGCCAATGAGCTAGAATCGCAGATATTGAATAAGTTGACAAAGCCCTTCGCCCCTCCAACTTAGTAGGCCCACTATACTGGGTCCCAGCTAGCGTGGGTATTTTTTGGGCGTAATAAGGAGGCACTTCCTGCAAGGAAGATATAGCTGGTGGGTCCGAGCCGCCGGCCGCGGTAACGCTTTTTTCGCAAATACAGAGGCCCTTTTGGTGGGTCCCATGTCGTGGAGGAATCATTATTTTGCACGTAATAAGGAGGCATTTCATGCGGACCCACCTGTCACCTCTCCACGACAGTCCACTCCGATGGATGTCGCTCATCGACCACGCTGACCAGTGCCGCCACCGAGAGCACCAGTAAGCGTGGGACGCACGACGAGGCCTAGGAAGGAACGACACGGAGCTGTGGAATACTCGGCAGCTTGTTTCCCACGCTGGAGGAGTACGAGGGTTTACCGTCTGCCCCGCCGCCGGAGAATAACAGCATGTGTGGGACCGAGGTGAGTAGAGGGATAGCTAGGCCAGCGATGGGAGTACGGGGGCGGGAGGCTCACAAGGCAAAGACACCGGCCAAGGGAGGAGCGAGGAGCAGTCCCAATCGGGCGCTTGTTTGAGCGGCCGAGCAGAAGAGCAGAGATTGAAGAAGACGACGTCCGTTGGATGGACATCCAACAAAGATACGTGCCATCTCGTGGAAAGCCTCAAATCTGTGGAAAACAGCATACAACCCATCTCGCCATTATTTCAAATAGTTTACAGCCCATTTGCTAATTCTTACGGGTTTTTGGGAGCCCATATTCTTTTGTTAGCATTACAACCCATATTGTGGCCACGGTTAAAAAATTATACAAAATTTTGCATATGTCGGTGTGGTCTGAACTGTTTTAATCCCAAATTTCGAGTCACATTCAGACTGATTTTAAAATAAATGTATATCAATATAAAATCCAATAAATTGTCCATTCATAAAAATCAATGCAATTTAAAATCTCTAAATGAAAAAGATATTTGAAACTAATTGCCGGTTTGATGTGTTTTAAAATGTACAGCCCATTTCTCATTATCGATAGGCTATTTTCTCGCCAGCCAAATGAAGCTCTCCTCGCCCAGCCCAACAGCCCCGATAAAGTGACTTACTTGACAAATCAAAAAAACTGGCTAGCCATTTTCAAAAAGAAAAAAAACTACTGGCTGGTCTGTGGTAAACATAAAAGAAAAGGCTGTCTAGACAAAGCCAGAGTGTCCCGACAGCCCAAATTGACACCGTGCCTCCGCCTCAAAAAACATATTAGATAAATGCCACCCAATTATGGCGATTCATAAAATGCCACCGCATTTCCAAACTTTGAAAATGCCACTGCAATTTTTGCAAACTTTGAAAACGCCAGGAGTTTGTAAACTTTGAAAACGCCACTCTGACTTCAAAAATGCCACTAGAAATGGCATGAAATGGCATTTTTCAAAGTTTGGAAATTGCAAGTGGCATTTCTGAGGCATTTATCAAATTAACCCAAAACAAAAATAATCGGGCGAGCTGTCGGGTCCTGGTGTCACCGCCACAGTAATTCTCTCGCTTATTGACTACGCTGACAATGGCATGGGACCCAGATGTCGAATCCACTAGGAGGAGCCATTTTTTATTGGCTTGAAATAAGGAGGCACTTGCTTATGCATCGCCATGACCTTGGTGGGTCCTCGCTATCATCCTTCCACGCATAATCATCTCCTCGATTGTGTACGCGCCAACTTGCTAGGCCCACAAGTCAGCCTCTAAACCCGTGGAGGACAAATACAACCCATTTAAAAAAATAACAGCCCATTCCATACGCTCAAACGGAAAGTTCAACATTCAGAGCAAAGTAACAGGTCCGATCCACATACGAGTAATCGAACTTCCACGCTGACAACCATCATAGCCAAGTTAACTATCTACTCCCACTAGACAAGTACTAACTTACTTAGCTAACTAGACGATGCCGCGGCACACGCTAAACGCCGCATCAAGGCCCCGCACCTCGCCTCGACTTGCCAGAGGTGCGAGAAGGCTGCTGCTGCGCTGCTGGTCTCTTTCCATGCCGGGCGGGTCCACCAAGCTGCTTCCAAGCCGGAAACCCACTTGACGAGCTGGTAGTAAAATCGCGCGCTGAACGCTGGCGCGTCTGACAGCCTCCAGTGGCTATTTGTCGCCGCCGCCTCCATGTAGTCGGCCCAGCTATGGCGCTCGTCACGACTCAGAGCGCCGGTGCGCTGTTGCTTGCTGTCACGGGCGGCACAAATCGGCGTTACGCTGTTCTCCGCCAGCGGTCGCGCTTCCAACAACTCCTGCTCTCCGCCATGCGGTCGTCGCCCAACAACTCCTCAATCGTCGCGCATTGCCATCTAAAGATAGATAGAATGCCTCTCCTCCGCTCTCGCTTTCCGTGAAAAAACCAACACTAGTTCCGGCGGTGACCGCCCGCGCCGCCACCGCGGACGGGCGGGCATGGCGGACGGGCGGCAACGCCGGGCTGGTGGGGCTGGAGGATACGGCGAAGTTGGGTCACGGTGGCACCGGAGAATGCCGGAAACAAGACTTATAGGGGAAGGTAGCCCGACGGTCATCGGAATTCAATGCATAATGGCTTAGCGCGCCACCTTGCCGTGGAAAACTAGGGAAACTGAAATTATGATCGTGTCGCCCCGCCCCGCTCGTCGCACGCCGCATGGCGGTCAAACGAAAGTACACTTAATCATCTCTCCTTGTCAATAATGATTTCACGGATTTAAAAGCCCGCAACAATTAAAGCGATCTTTTTCGCATCGCTTAGCTGCCTTAATTACGGCCGCCGCATGCGCACTCGTAATCGCCGCAGTAGTACGCTAAGCAAGCATGCAACGAAGTCGCAATTTTAAGCATGCATGCAGCCACTTAAATTGCTGGAATTAATTAGGCTTAAACTTCGTGATGCCGTTAATTATTGCCATGCCTTGGTCTTGCTGCTTTGCTCACGGACTAATAAACCCGGACGGAGGGAGTACCTTGGTTGGTGAGAAGTTTGAATTAAGCCCTGCAAACCGAAAATGAGGTACTAGTACGCGTGATCCGCTATTTATTCGTAGGATCGAGTAGGTCGCTTTTGAATTGAACCTGCAAACCGGAAAGGAGGTAGTACGCGTGATACGCTATTTATCCATGTAGGATCGATAGTGTAGCTTGTCGCTTTTTCAAAGGTAGGCATTTTTATCCGTAGAGCGATAGTGTCGCTTTTTCAGAGGTAGGCATTTTTATTCAAAACTGCCACTTCGCATCTTCCATCGCAAATAAAACTGCCAAAAGCGCATTTGTAGGCTAGCTAGTGATCGATCAAGAATTTGTAAACATTGAGCTTAACAGAAATAAGTAATCTAATGCATCTCAATGATTCACATATCATATACAAATATGTAGCTCCAAAAGCAAAGATCAGCCACTTCGATCTTGCGTCATAACTAAAACTAACTAGTATGATTCCCATACATAAGATCAACATGTTAATGCATCTCAATGATTCGTAGATCATATACAAATATGTAGCTCCAAAAGCAAAGATCTAGAAAAACATCTGTTCTTCCTACTAACATGGATGCTTCTTCCAACATTCAAGACAGATCGAAAGACAAATTTGTTTGTGAAGTCTACAATTCTCTGTAAACGTAAGTGGTTTCAAAGAACAGCTGGAACCATGAGAATGAACCACACATGATGGAGGAACATCCACCGCAATATGATTTGGTCTTCTCGATCACACCGTGAGACTATTTTCGAATACAAACTTTAACTTAGGGAAAATGATGCCCATTGTATAATCGCATCAAAGCAATGAAGCACCAAGTGTTGGCTAGTAAATAGTACAAGATTACTTTTCTGCAGTCCATGAAGTGACTATCCAATCTTTGTGTCTATTTTCAAATGGCACTACATGCAAGGACTATACTATTCTCTTGTGCAGCTTCAACCAAAATTATGGACACTTTGTTTGTTTGCCAATAGCAACGGGCGTACATCTCTCTCGTCCGCACAAATATCAAGCAGCTAGTAAACATATACCACACCATGTTCAGAGTGATGGAAGAGGTGAAATCGATACAACCGAAATTGAGCATCCAATCATTGAATCCTGTCCTACACCTCCAATGTAGGTCCACCGCCAATAAATTCACATGCAAACCACTAGTATTACTATCTAATGACAAGACAAAAGAGTAGCAAGATAGTAGCAAACCATGTACCTTCGTAATGAACAGCTCATAGTGCCACCAATTGATATAAAGGTTTGGAAAAAAACATGCTCCTAATGTTGAACCAGCTTGACTTTTGTGCAGCTCCACTAAAATCGAGCATCCCTGCTTGCATAGATATTGAAAGTGTGATTACTATAAAAGTGGCACTAGTTGAAGCATAGACTCACAAATATAAGCATTTCAATTTCTTAATGGGAAAAGGTAGCAAGACTATTTCTAACCAATTGTTTGAAGGAATAAATAAAGCAACAATTGCTGATGTCGAAGGCATACATAGTTTTTTTCTCAAAAACTGAGCCATTCTCGACCTTTCCTCTTCTCTTAAGCAAATTTTGTGCGTTCTACTAAAATAAAATGCCATCACCGCTTTGACAATTTAGTTACACTGCATAAAAGGAAATGACTTAACATTACATCATGATGTCGGGTATGTAGTAGACAGCATTAGAGACAAACATACAGCATCTCCTCCAATAACATAATGAACATTAATTTTAACAAAGGTGTGACTAGCTTTACCGGATAATTTGAGTGAACTCTACAACCTCGTTTCTTAATATAAGACGCTTTTCATGTTCAATTTAAAGTACCCAAACGCCTAGTATTTAGAAAACAGTAGTAGTTTTCTTGAGCACATATCCGGGAAAGCTTGCCACACTTTATTTATGTCCATACGCTAATGCAACACCATTCAATACTACAAATATACACTAATCCAAAGGGCTAGTGCAACAAGAGAGTAGTTAGTTTATTATGTGGTACAAGACAATGGTTTTATCAACAGATTTCAATAAACTCTAGCAATCGAAGGTTTCTATAAGAATTAACAATACAAAATGTAAAGGTAATAAGTTTCAAAGATTGGTATACTAGCTGTGCATGAGCATTAAACCAAATACAAAAGTCTAAAGGTAACTAGCATTATTAACTAATGACAAGATAAAAATTGCAAACCATGTACCTCCAAGGTAAATATCATTTCAACTCGGGGACCTTAAAATTGCTATCCCAATCTTGATAATCGATCAAACATAAAACTTGATCTTTCCTCTTGATAATCAAGAGAACAAATGAGGAGGAGGTGCCCACTCTGACCTTTCCTCTTGTCTTCATAATTGTCTGTGCGCTTTAACCAAAATAAAATGACATCGCGCTTTGGCATTTTGGTGACACTGCATAAAAAATTTAACTTATCTCATGAAAGTGAGGTATGTAATCTATAAGCATTAACAAGGAAAAATCAAGGTAGTAACAAGTTTCATCATTGGTATATCAGCAGTGCAACAAAGATTAGAATGCCTTAGCTGAAAAATCTTTAATACATCCACAATCAACAGCTAAACCTCGAAATGATCCAAAGGACATTAAATGGCACTGCTTAAATTTATCTGTGGCATTAAACTGAGAGCGCATTAGTTAAATGTGGCATCACTTTAGCAATAGCATTGCTTGACTTGACCGGCCTGCGCTATACTAACAAAGCAAAAAGTGGCAATAAGAGCATGGGAGGCCCATTCGGACAAAGGGGAGCACCAAGATGATGTACCTCCACGGACGCAGAGTGGTGAGGGAGGTATGGTTGCCCAGAGCAACAAATATCCAGCAGCATATGTGGATTACGCCCCATTTTTGTTCTCTTTAGCCACCTTTTTCCTATGTGAGGACAACAAACCGATCGACCTGGTCATTCTCTATTGCGCTTGTCATGCCTTTCTACCCTTCTTCAACCAAGAGACACGAGACTGCTCCTTAGCTACTGATTTTCCCTTTTCAACCTAGATGCGGTTCGATGCCTACTCTTGGACAAGACATCTCCTTCCTTTCCTTATTCAACCCAGATATGCATTAGTCTCCATGAAGTAGGGTTTCTTTAATAGTGCAAATTATGGTTTTCGCTCATGGGCTGCCAGAAGAGCAGAGGATAGCAAATTGGGAAGATGGTGGAGTGGAAAGATCCACATGCAACGACGCGCAGATGGGGCAATAGAACAAGGGTATGGTTCAAAAGAGGTAGCATACCGAGGGTTGGCGGGAAGTGGCTTCACTGCGGGTCGCCGCCCTCCGCACACACTACGGCAACGATCTCACGGGCGCTAGGTCTCGAGAGGACGGCCTTGTCGCTGCTATGCGTGACTCGCCACACGATGAAAAGGCCAACGCTGCACGCCCTTTTTCCCCGACGGATCTGTGACCACCGTGAGGAGGGAGAGGGCCGCCTTTTTTAGATCCGAGAGAGGGTGGTAGTGTGAGAAGCAAGTGGGCAGCCCTTGGCAAGAAAGCGCCAAGCTCCAGCCTATATATCTTCTTTATACTACTAGTAATCGGAGGTGGAGTAGTGGTAGAGTAATTTATATTTTCTCTCGCAGACAGCATCAGCTAGTCGGCTTCAAAACTGAACGGCGGCCATTAAAAAAATAAAGGCCAATAACTAGTGCGGCACCTCGGCCAACGCGCCGATCGCATTTTGCACGAGAAATTACACACCATGTCTCGCTGACATGTGGTCCGATCCACATATCGCTGAGACGACGGCCAGTAGTAGGAGTATTTCCAACCGACGTAGGCCGGGCGCTTCTTCGCGGAACTATGGCAACCGCAACCGCCCACCGACTCTTCTCCTTTCCTCTTGATTTGAACTGCTGTCGCACGCTTTCCTCTCCTCCTCCATTTTCCTTCAGCCCTTCACCCTTTCTTCTCGCCATTGTTCGATCGTCTTCTCCATGGAGGGAACAGACGGAACGACTTCGTTATTCTTGCCCCGATCCGAAAGATGACGGTGGAGGAACTCATTGATCGGGTGCGACGCCATCACCTCGCCTAGCATGGCAGGTCTGCTCGCCCATTCTCGACTCAACTAATAACATCATTACAAGGAACCCAAGAGTCAAGGAGCGGTTTGATCTCCCTATCTTCTTCGCCGGACTCGATGATCGGCGCCACGACGGAGGCCTCGCGCTGCAAGTTGATGCCGCTTGATAATGATATGTATGATGTTAAGATGCCATCGCTGAGGGCAAGGCTTGGGCAGGCGCAAATGGAGATTGGGTTGTTTACATTGGGTCCAATCTGCAGTGGGAACTTGTGAATGTGTACACTCGTGACCGGTTCCACTTCCAAAATCTCAAAGATCGCCCAGAGGTTGAGCACACCGTATTGTACGCACGTTCAAATACAATCATGGTGACTGCCTTCACGGAAGATAGCAATTTCGAGTCCCCAACCGCTTGGAATTACAACAACTATGAAGTTGTTGCTATCTTCAACAAGCTTGTTGCCGCTTGTCGCTGGTTTGACCGATGGATATTGCTCAAAATCAGTTTCTCGTGTACACGGATGAGTACTGGATGCAATTCAATACGAGGGCCTTGTGTTTGCTGCCACCACTGTGGCACTGCTTTTGCATGGCATCCTCGTTGTTTCGTACATTTGTCTTCACCGTAATTATAATTGTTTCATCCACATGCATCCAACCTTCTTCTTGTGTTTCCAAGGTCCCGTGAACATTCCACCACCTATACTTGAAGATTTTTATAACCAAGGGGAGATGATGATGGTCATGATCACGAGCATGAGGATGAGCAGCTACCATATACTATTTGGCTCCCGCAACTAACTCCGATGGATCACCTCTTCTCGTGTGTATACAGCCCATCGATGATGTTATCGCTATGAAGCAGTGTAGTCTCCCATGGTCGCACTCTCCTGACCTATTCCAACACCCGCTGCATGGTATTAGGATGGATACTAGTGTGCTAGCGCCAACTCCTTCTCCCCGGCATGTAATTGATAGTCTTGGAGAAAACTCGCCTTCCTTGGACAAAACTATCCAATGATGGTGAAAGGCGATCCAACTCGCTGTTGACACAACGTTACTACCATTTATGAGAAGCAATCGTGTTCATACCTCGACATTTGGGTGGTTCCTCACCTCGGTATCGATATAGTAGGCCGCTTCACCCGATGATCAGTCCCGCTGGTCTCCAGATCGACAATGGATGGCCCGTCCCAGAGAATCACTTGTGGTTCAAAGCAAGCGCTTCCAACGCCGAGGAATGGTTGAGTTGAAGTTCATTTCATTGCTTGTTATTTGTTGTGTGGTGAAAACTTTAGTATTTATAATGTATCCTCGCTGTCGATGTGGGTTGATGACCTGTTGTATGTAATAAAATGATATGCCTGTGATAAACTTACTAAATTTATGAATGGCTTTCGAGTTGCTTCGTGAGTGAGTGGTGCGATGAGGCAAAAAATATTTTCCGAATACATAATTGTACGGCATTGCAACAAAGTTATCGGATGAGGCCAATCAACAATAGTAGTACACTATTTGTACTAGCTTCACATGCTTTATGCCGTCGTGTGGTGTTTTTATCAGAGCTATATTGCATTACGTAACCAGCACTCGAATCTCGATACTACTAGTAGTACTATATAGTAGTACTAACTAGTAGGAGTAGTAGGGTGGCATGGGCCGTATCAGCATTCACGCCCGTGAGTACTAAGACACGCCACCAAAGACGACTTCCATCTCGACATCATATTTCTTGGAGTCCGTATAGAGCAATCTCTTCAACCTCATCGCTTTCTAACTCAGCCATCACGCGGGCGAGGTGGGGTTTGCCGATAGTCGGTTTCCTTAACTACGTCCCACTTGTAAGGCCAATCGCAACGCACGACCCCAAACGGACCTCCGCTTGCATTAACTCCAACGATAATTTTGACTAGAAAAGCAAGACCAAAGAAAACAAGAACCACAAGAATACATTTTACTACTCCCGTAAGTTGGATTAGTGCCTTCGATGCATTCATTGTTGATCTCATGGAGGCTCGATCTTGTGCTTCTTTCTTCTTCGAGTGTAAAGAAGTAGACGCGTTTCCTCGCATCTAGTCTCATGTCTAGCCTCTATTCTAGTACTCCTCCCGTCCGCTTTTTCTCCGCCCTACAGCAACACGCATACCAAGTAGGAGTATCAACAAGTGCACTAATCTCATCTATTGCCTCTGGTATAGATAAAAGTGATAGAACATCTACTAAATTGCGCCTATCAATATATGGATGTACTCTTCTTCCCAATACAAAAACTCAGATCCATTCTACTCCCTCCGCTGCACAATACATGCCTTCTATTTGTCAAAATATATATGTATCTAGACATGTTTTAGTATATAGGCACATCCATTTTTGGACAAATGGAAGTCAAGTATTTTGGAACGGAGGGAGTACACAATAAATTTTTTAAGTTAGCACAACTAGTCTAATCCGAGAGCACAACCAAGATTTGGTCGGTTCTTCCTCCTTTTGTCGACACGGGACATCCAAAGATCCGTGTCGGTCATGAAAGAAAATAGAGTGGTAGTTGATAAGTTGAAGCCACGGATGTGCATCTTGGGTTAAACTCAGAATAGAATCTTACTACTCTTGAGTAACTCCAAAAGCGCCACCAAGATCTTTCTTGATTTGTTTTTATCACCAAAGACGCCGAGGTGAAAGATGTGCAAAAGTCGGGTCCGCTTATGCTTTCACCGACATGTGGGACCGCATGTGAGCAAACAGACGATGGCTTCGCAAGGCTCCTGATCGGCCGATAAGAGAGATAGAGGAGTGCCGAGCACGGACCGCAGGAAATTTGTTCTACGCATCGCACTCGATATAGGCTCGATATAGTGGGGTGGCATGGGCCATAACTAGCATTCACGCTTCAGCACCACGGCACACGCCACCCACACGAGTCCCATCCGACACTAATTTTCTTGGAGTCCGTATACAACCATCTCTTTCTCCCTCCTGCTTTTCTCAGCCATCGCAGTGTGGTGGTGGGGTTTGCCGATAGTCGGTTTGCTCAACTACGGTCCCACTTGTAAGTGAAAATGCAACACCGACGATTCCCGCTTGAGCGGCGTGCCGACCAACCGTGGGGGGTGCGACGCGAACACGCAGGCTTTTCCTTTGAACTCGTGAATTTGTAAAATTTGGTTCTGCTCCATGGCGCGATCGATAGATAGAAAATAACGATTTTGCCTAGAGTAATGAGAAGTTTGGTTCGCGCCGCTCATGCATGGAGTACGCATTTAAAATTATGAAGTTGATGCGAAGGTAAGATAATTACTGTAGTATCATATACTACTACATGGATTTGACGGAAAGATAAAATACATACGGATCCATCAACGACATCCTCACGCTTCTAGTGTGTCGGGTCACCAACCGACGTGGTGAGGAGCAGCGGCGCTGGCGGCGCAGCTCAACGTGCTTCAACAAAGGCGCCAAGGTTGCCGCAGTCCAAGAAGGCCAGCCGCCCTATCGCCCCTCCTCTTGCATGCGCCAGAGACGCGGGTGATTATGTCCATGGTGTCTTGTTGCGACAGCCATGCAGCGGGCGAGCGCGACTTCAGGTGGATATTTCATGCCGCGACGGCAAAATGCGTAGGCCACCAAAGGCCAAGAGGTTGTAACCATAGTGGCCGCTGAGGGTGGCGGCATCGCAGAGCCCGGGCGCCGGCTGAAGGCTTACGCCAAAGTCGCCCGCGAGCTTCTTGACGACGGTGAACTTGTTGAGGAAACCGACGAGGACCTCGCCGAACAAGGAGACAAGCCGTTGCCTGCTGCCCCTCGCCTCACGCCTCAAGCAATACTACTCGAGACGCTTTCGCACGTCAGGGTCAAGGTCATGGACCATCCGCACAGCGGGTCGATGCTCGCGCCATCGCCTCCATGGGTCTAGCTTAGCTTCTACTAGTCAACTGATCTTATGATTCGAGGGATCACTCGCCCTTGGTTAGCGCGGCGAGGTGCATAGGATTTCATTACCTCCTCGCCTCCTCTACTACACCTGCCTTTGGTTGTATGATAGGTGGGCCAGCCACCCGGCCCATGTGTCATTCACCCAAAGCGCTTGCCGTGAAGTCAATGAAGCTGCGCCGTGTTTGCGCAGCAGGATAGTCATCTCACCGACCTCTAGTTGGGGCCAAACGAGAAGTTTGATGTTTACCGTTTATTGGTCCCTTTGCATTTTTGGCGCCAAGTTTTGACTTTTGATTTAACTAACAAAATGTTAATGCATGTAAACAAAATGTTGTGTAAGTCACATTACTTAAAACCAAATAATCCAAAACACTTAGGCACATGGTGCATTAACTCCCTCCTTGTTTCTTATTTCGTGACATATCAACCAATGAGAGATGTGGCCGTGCATGCTTTCAATGACTTGAGACTACAGAAAACATGACATGCAATGTTTAGTTCATTGCATGTAATCCTATTAAGACTCTAGTTAGCAAGAAAACATTAAGTTCTTCAACCAATAGGAATAAAACACCATGTATTTATTTACAGAGGAGTAGTACATTTTGTGACATGCATTACTAGATATTGCTAGTCAAATACTAAAATCCAGATGGACGTGGTAGTACTCCTAAATCCAGACGGTGGTGCTATTAGTACTAGTAGTAGTACTACCAATGTAGTACTCCTAGGAGTACTAGCAATGTACTACCCGCTGGTCAAATTATTACGCTACTACCTCACAAAGGAAGTGACAAGACCCCGCACGGAGATGACACATGAGTATAGGCACCGTGTTCGCATACCATAGTCAGCCTCACCGCTCGCAATACTATCATCATGGTCAGAGCTAGCCTGCTTACAACTAGCCCTCTGCTCGACATAATTTCCGTATGAGATGCTTCGCATTGCACGGAACACCAAGATTGGGGTGGACTGCCTCCGCAGAATGCCATCGCGCCAGATTTTCCACGGCCTTCTAGATGTTGTGGGAGGAGATAAGGCTGATTGTGAGAGACAAGGAGTTGTTTGTAAATAGGGAACAAGTGCGGCATCTTTTTGCAAAATGGAGAAGCTTATTTGTAGGCGCGCCGATCTAGATCCGACGGCCATCGGTGAAAGATGGGAGGCACAACATCATCACCAAATCAGTGGCCTGTTTGATTCGCAGGATTTTGAAAACGCAGGAATAGGACACGGCAATATTACAAGTTTCAAACTCCGATATTACAAATGTTAGGAGTAATGCTGCACCTAGGAAGAGGGAATTACTAGGAAGTTCACGTAAGAACTTTCTACATTTTAGGTGGATGCAGATTATCGCACAAACTAAAATCCATCGCCTCGACAAGTCACTAATGGGCAAATAAGTTTTGAGTCTCCGCCACTTGATGTTTCAAAACAAATTCAGCTTCATGAGACTTTGTCATTTAGTCTTAGACGCTATGTGTGATCAAGACGCTTATTCATTGTTGGCGCCAGAGAATGCCAAACCTCATTACCTTGAGCACACTTGCTCTCCGTAACAAAGAACCTCGCCAATTTGATCTCACATGTGCTGCCTTGGTAGTCGATCAAATCAATTTCTCGTAAGATGGAGATCAAGGCATTCATGAGATTGTTATAGTGCAGCACATTTTTCACTTTCGGTCTTTTTTTTATCCGAAAAGAAGAGAACATATTAGAGCAGCTGGCTGCATAAGATTGCCGTGTCATCAAGAGGCACCAATATCATTCGCCATACGATAGGGTTACTTGGCTAGTGATATTTTTCACTCTCTCTCTCTCTCTCTCTCTCTCTCTTCGCTTCTCTCATTTAACTAGGAGCACGTGGAAGAGCTTGGGCATTTGTTGCCTTCCACTATGTGGCCGATGCCATATTTCGCAAAAGTATGCCACATAATACGATCAATGTCAAATCAAAAGATTTGGGCACCGCCTCGCTGATGTGAGAGAGTTGGCACCACTGGCACACTGCACCCACATGTATAAACAAATCAATCAAACCAACTACACCAGCCTCTCACTCTCCCAAACAAGTGTTTTGTTATTGCCTCCTCTCCTCTCTCTCCCACGCAAAGGTTTTTTCATTGCGTGAGTTAATTTGGCACCGAGCAAAGTAGGTGCTCCAGATTAAAGCACCAGTGAGCAATGGAGGGGCATCGATGCCAAATGCATCACAAGTGAATTTGGCACATGTTTTGGCCTACATAGCTCACTTTTTACTTTTTTCCATCTCCAAAATTCTTGTCTTAATTTTTTCTAAATATGGATGTATCTAGTTACATTTTAGTGTTAGATACATCCATATCTAAACAAATGTAAGACAAGAATTTTGGGACGGAGGGAATATTACTCGTGATTTAGTATAAAATGTTGACCATAGATTTACCTAAGAAAATGCCAATGCATGTCACTAAAAATTACACCATTTGAAATTATGTTCAAATACGTAATCCAACGATATAGATCTTAGTGACATGCATTAACATTTTGTCGGGAATCTATGGTCAAATTTTGATACTACAAAATTGGAAGAGTAAACCAGACGGAGGTAGTACTTGCCCTTAGGGTAACCATAGAGTTACCGAGTAGTTCTAAGTTACTTTCCACTATGACTAGCCTAGGCTACTATAGTAGTACAACATAAAAAATGATGCAGTGATCACTTGAGAAAAAATACAAAAAAATTTCTTTCGCAAAGGCGAGATGTAGTTTTGAACACTACATTTGTCATCGTAATTTGGGAAAATTAATAAAAAATTGAGCTACGCTAGATTACCGCTACTAATAGGAAAGAAGTTTCACCTCGATGAGTAGCCCGGCATGGAAAGCATGTAAGGAATCCAACAACTTGATCCAAATTGGGGCCGATAGATTTTAGTGCTAAGATCTTCACAGGCTGCATGGATCGGGTCAAGCTTCCCGAATCATTTTCGAAGACGGTCAGAATACATCAAGAAGAAATTTAAAATGTGAATTTCAAGAAGACGGAGAAGAAGATGAGTGCTATACCCGAACGATTACGGATCCAATAAAGAGTTCGAGAATTTGGTAGATTCGAGTACACCAACATCTGCAATTTCAAGGCCAATGACCCTGATTTTGTTGGACCTTCTAGATCCGACAAGCAATCTCAAGGAAAGGCGATTCTCAATGACCATAACATGGAACAACCGGAGGATCTTTTCCAATTGATGTCTTGTTGCAGGGGCCAGAAGACACATAAATCCAATGGAGATTCGCCGAGGCGATGTGGAGGCTAATGAACTGTGGATCTGCTCAAGATGAAGGTACTCTGAGCTGCCAGACAGCTAAGGAGCAGGTGCTCCATAGCCTTCTTCGAGATGACAACGTCAAGAGGTCGAGCTGCTTGAGTTGAGGGAGAAGAAGGGCGCGCTGCATTAACTGGGAAGATAGCAGGAGCCGAAGTCTGCGCCGGGCGCAGCCGCTGGCGTGAGGCGGAGCGCGGATTTGACGGCAAGAGAATCTACATCATCCAGCTTCAAAGCTGAGATCCTCGAGCTGATCTAGGGCGGATAAGAACCACTGGCCAACTTGGGTTGACCTTGCAGTTGGTACTGAACATGCGGATGTCAAGGCGCTCGCTGGCCCTGTAGCGGCGAAAGGATCTTGAGATTGCGGCCATGCTTGGTAACCCCGCCGCAGAGGCATTTGTCGACGTGAGGTTGAGGGGGACGCAGCGCAGAGGGGCGCCACCGCCGGAGAGCAGGCGGTCCGCACGGCAGATTTGGTGGGAGGAGGCCGATGATGACGAGCAGCATGTCATCGGGAGGTTGCCGATGAAGTCCAGCTCGCCGGATGCGGTTTGGCTCGAGCGGCCTCCGCTTGTTGGCTGCCTCGCCGTGCTCATCTCAACCGCGGCGACGCCGTGTACA
>JAHIAM010003678.1:0-30255 GCA_021605205.1 Aegilops longissima | reverse complement strand
ATGTGCATTGAACACCACAAAATATACGGCGATGTACTCTCTCCGCTTTTGACATTAAGACTTCCCACCACTTTCATAGATTCTTCATGGTCAACTCATGTCCATCAACTAGCCCTGATAGACCTCGTCACCAACTTGAATCTGGTACTCATCAACACGGCTTTAGCACCCTTGCATACTTTGTCCGGACCACATGTCTCACCATTAGTGTTGTTGACTTGTTGAGCAGGATTCTGCTCGATCTTGCCTAGTAGCTAAAGAAACCTTTCACTTCTTTATGTATTGACTTCGTTGTTGTTTTCAATCGATCCCTAGGCTCTTTACTTTTTATTATGTACTCGCAATTACTAGTCGAGTTCGACAAGGTGTCGTTAATCACCATTGGTTCACTATCTTCGCCCATCGTGTTTCTCGATAGATAGGCAAAGCATCCGAACCGCTAATTACGAGGCGCCTATGATGGTTTTGTTGATGTTCAAACTCATAGGACTTTCTTGTTCAACATGAGCTATATGTGCGTGTGTGTTTGTTGGGGCAGGTACTCGTGTAACGTCAACATTACACATGGTGTTTCTTATCAGAACATGTACAACATTCAAATCACTCACGTTCACTATGATTATACATAATGTTTCGCACGGGAAACTGTGCAACATCCGAATCACTGTGTTGATTATGATTGGTGGAAAATATATCCATACCTTGGTCGAATACATCATACTACAAAGTTACACCAAGTAGACTTGTGTGTAAATTAGTCCCATGGAACTTGAAATTAAATTATATTGAGGGAATAGCGAAACAAGAGGGCTAGGGCGAGCAGGCGCAGACACACCTATTATCCTTTGTGGTCTTTGTTGGGAAACGTAACATGCAATTTTAAAAAAATTCTACGCTCACGCAAGATCTATATAGGAGATGCATAGAAACGGGAGGGGGAGAGTGTTGGAAATATGCCCTAGAGGCAATAATAAAAGGATTATTATTATATTTCCTTGTTTGTGATAATTGTCTTTTATTCATGCTATAATTGTATTATCCGGAAATCGTAATACACGTGTGAATACATAGACCACAATATGTCCCTAGTGAGCCTCTAGTTGACTAGCTCGTTGATCAATAGATAGTCATGGTTTCTCGACTATGGACATTGGATGTCATTGATAACGGGATCACATCATTAGGAGAATGATGTGATGGACAAGACCCAATCCTAAGCATAGCACAAGATCGTAGTTCGCTTTTGCTAGAGCTTTTCCAATGTCAAGTATCTCTTCCTTAGACCATGAGATCGTAACTCCCGGATACCGTAAGAGTGCTTTGGTGTACCAAACGCCACAACGTAATCGGGTGACTATAAAGGTGCACTACAGGTATCTCCGAAAGTGTCTCGCTGGTTGACACGGATCGAGATCGATTTTTCACTCCGCATGACGGAGAGGTATCTCTAGGCCCACTCGTAATGCATCATCATAATGAGCTCAAAGTGACCAAGTGATTGGTTACAGGATCATGCATTACGGTACGCAGTAAAGTGACTCTCCTCCGATGAAATCTAGACTGAACGAGGTATTGGGATACCGACGATCGAAGTCTCGCAAGTAACGCATCGATTGACAAAGGGAATTGAATACGGATTAATTGAATCCTCGACATCGTGGTTCATCCGATGAGATCATCGAGAGTATGTGGGAGCCAACATGGGTATCCAGATCCCAATTGCAGGGCCCATGAAGGAAATATGCCCTAGAGGCAATAATAATGTTATTATTTATTTCCTTATATCATGATAAATGTTTATTATTCATGCTAGAATTGTATTAACCGGAAACATAATACATGTGTGAATACATAAACCTACAGAGTGTCACTAGTATGCCTCTACTTGACTAGCTCGTTAATCAAAGATGGTTATGTTTCCTAACCATGAACAAGGAGTTGTTATTTGATTAACGGATCACATCATTGGTTGAATGATCTGATTGACATGACCCATTCCATTAGCATAGCACCTGATCGTATAGTTTGTTGCTAGTGCTTTTCTTCATGACTTATACATGTTCCTATGACTATGAGATTATGCAACTCCCGCTTGCCCGAGGAACACTTTGGTGCTACCAAACGCCACAACGAATCGGGTGATTATAAAGGTACATTACAGGTGTCTCCAAGGTACATGTTGGGTTGGCATATTTCGAGATTAGGATTTGTCACTCCGATTGCTCGGAGAGGTATCTCGGCCCTTCTCGGTAATGCACATCACATAAGCCTTGCAAGCATTGCAACTAAATGTGTTAGTTGTGAGATGATGTATTACGGAACGAGAAAAGAGACTTGCCAAGAACGAGATTGAACTAGGTATTGATACCGACGATCGAATCTCTGCAAGTAACATACCGATGACAAAGGAACAACGATGTTGTTATGCGGTCTGACCGATAAAGATCTTCGAGAATATGTAGGAACCAATATGGGCATCCAGGTCCCGCTTATTGGTTATTGACCGAGAGGTGTCTCGGTCATGTTCACATAGTTCTCGAACCCGTAGGGTCCGCACGCTTAACGCTTCGGCGATGCTATTATGAGTTTATATGATATTGATGTACCAAGGTTGTTCGAGTCCCTGATGAGATCACGGACATGACGAGGAGTCTCAAATGGTCGAGACATAAAGATTGATATATTGAAGCCTATGTTTGATTCCGAATCACTCCGGTGAAATTGGGAATTTTACGGAGTACCGGGGTTACCGAACCTCCCGGGGGTCAATGGGCCTTGATGGGCCTTAGTGGAAAGGAGGAAAGGGCCCAAGTGCTGGTCAGACCTTCCCCTTCCCTAGTCCTATTAGGACTAGGAGAAGGTGGCGCCTCTCTCCCTTCCCACTTGGCCAATCCTAGTTGGACTAGGATTGGGGAGGAATCCTACCCCCGGGGAGTAGGACTCCCAGCGCAGCCCTTGGTGGCCGCCAGCCCCTCCCCTTCCCTCCTTTATATACAGGCAGAGGGCACCCCATGACACACAAGTTGATCATTGAGATCGCTCTCAGCCGCAGTGCGTGCCCCTTCCACCAAACTACACCTCGAATATACCGCTATGGAGCTTAGGCGGCCTCGCGCCGGTGGAACATCATCATCGCCACCACGCCGTCAGGTCGACGAAACTCTCCTCAACACTCGGCTGGATCGGAGTTCGAGGGACGCCATCGAGCTGAACGTGCAGAACTCGGAGGTGCCGACGCTCGTACTTGGATCGGTTGATCGGGAAGAAGTACGACTACTTCTCACGCTACGCCAACGCTCGCTGTCGGTTCACGAGGGTACGAGACAACACTCTCATCTCGCTGCTATGCATCACCATGGTCTTGCGTGATCGTGAGGAAAATTTTTGAAATTACTACGCTCCCCAACAAAGGGTATCCGAGCCTGGTTTTATGCGCTGATGTCATATGCACGAGTAGAACACAAGTGAGTTGTGGGCGATACAAGTCATACTACCTACCAAAGATGTCATACTTTGGTTCAGCGGTATTGTGAGATGAAGCGCCCGACCGACATTACGCCAGACGCTTACGCGAGACTGGTTTCACCGCCGTGAGCACTCGCTGCTTAAAGGTGATCAAGGGTGTCTGCTCTCTCACTTTAGTTGAACTGAGGCATACGCCCGGTCCTTGAGAAGGTTAAACGGAGTCTATTTGACGAAGTATCGCTGTGGTTTTGATGCGAGGTAAGAACGGTTCTTGCTCAGCCCGTAGCAGCCACGTAAAACTTGCAACAACAAAGTAGAGGACGCCTAACTTGTTTTTGCAGGCATGTTGTGATGTGATATGGTCAAGACGTGATGCTATATTTTATTGTATGAGATGATCATGTTTTGTAACCGAAGTTATCGGCAATCGGCAGGAGCCATATGGTTGTCGCTTATTGTATGAAATGCAACGCCATGTAATTGCTTTACTTTATCACTAAGGAGTAGCGATAGTCGAGAAGCAATAGTTGGCTAGACGACAACGATGCTACGATGGAGATCAAGGTGTCGCGCCGGTGACGATGGTGATCATGACGGTGCTTCGAGATGGAGATCACAAGCACAAGATGATGATGGCCATATCATATCACTTATATTGATTGCATGTGATGTTAATCCTTTATGCATCTTATTTTGCTTTGATTGACGGTAGCATTATAAGATGATCCTTACTAAATTATCAAGAAGTGTTCTCCCGAGTATGCACCGCTATGTAAGTTCTTCGTGCCGAGACACCACGTGATGATCGGGTGTGATAGGCTCTACGCTCAAATACAACGGTGCAAAACAGTTGCACACGCAGAATACTCAGGTTATACTTGACGAGCTATGCATATAAGATATGACCTCGAACACGGAGACCGAAGGTCGAGCGTGAATCATATAGTAGATATGATCAACATATTGATGTTCACCATTGAAACTACTCCATCACACGTGATGATCGGTCATGGTGTAGTTGATATGGATCACGCAATCACTTAGAGAATTGAGGATATTTTTCTAAGTGGGAGTTCTAAGTAATATGATTAATTGAACTTAAATTTATCATGAACTTAGTACCGATAGTATCTTGCTTGTCTATGATGTGTAGATAGATGGCTCGTGCTGTTGTTCCGTTGAATTTTAATGCTCCTTGAGAAAGCAAAGTTGAAAGATGATGGTAGCAATTACACGGACTGGGTCCGTGAATTTGAGGATTATCCTTATTGCTGCATGTAAGAATTACGCCCCGAAGCACCGCTAGGTGCCAGGCCTGGTGTAAGGGCTGCGCCAGGTTATGAACGCTCCGCAAAGCAAAGTCGATGACTACTCTATAGTTCAAGGTGCTATGCTTTACGGCTTAGAACCGACTTCAACGCTGCTTTGAACACCATGGAGCATATGAGATGTTCCAGAGTTGAAGTTAATATTCCAAGCGTAATGCCCGGATTGAGAGATATGAAGTTCCAATAAGTTCTATAGCTGTAAGATGGAGGAGAACGGTTCACAAGGAGCATATACTCGTAATGTCCGATATAACAATCACTTGATTCAACTGGAGTTAATCTTCCGGATGATTGCGCCATTGATGTAATTCTCCAATCATCGCCACCAAGCTACAAGAGCTTCGTGATGAACTATAATATGCAAGGGATGACCAAAACAATGCTCGAGCTCTTCGCGATGCCGAAAGTCGCGGAGGTAGAAATCAAAAGGAGCATCAAGTGTTGATGGTTAACAAAACCACTAGTTTCAAGAAAAGGGCAAAGGAAAGAAAAAGGAAACTTCAAAAGAGCGGCAAGCAAGTTGTCGATCAAGAGAAGAAACCCAAGTCTGGTCCTAAGCCTGAAACTGAGTGCTTCTATTGCAAGCAGCTGGTCACCGAAGCGGAACTGCCCCAAGTATTTGGCGGATAAGAAGGATGGCAAGGTTAACAAAGGTATATGTGATATACATGTTATTGATGTGTACCTTACTAATACTCGCAGAGCACTGGTATTTGATACTCGGTTCTGCTGCTAATATTTGCAACTCAAACAGGGCTACGGATTGCTTAAGATTGGCTAAGGACGAGGTGACAATGCGCTGGGAAATGGTTCCAAAGTCGATGTGATCGCAATGGCACGCTACCTCTACATCTACCTTCGGATTAGTATTAGACCTAAATAATTGTTATTTAGTACCAGCGCTGAGCATGAACATTATATCTGGATCTTGTTTGATGCGAGACGGTTATTCATTTAAATCGAGAATAATGGTTGTTCTATTTATATGAATAATATCTTTTATGGTCATGCACCATTGAAGAATGGTTTGTTTTTACTTAATCTTGATAGTAGTGATACACATATTCATAATGTTGAAACCAAAAGATGCAGAGTTGATAATGATGGTGCAACTTATTTGTGGCACCGCCGCTTAGGTCATATCGTGTAAAGCGCATGAAGAAACTCCATACCGATGGACTTTTGGAGTCACTTGATTATGAATCACTTGGCACTTGCGAACCGTGCCTTATGGGCAAGATGACTAAAACACCGCTCTCCGAACTATGGAGAGAGCAACAGATTTATTGGAAATCATACATACCGATGTATGTGGTCCAATGAATGTTGAGGCTCGTATGGATATCGTTATTTTCTCACCTTCACAGATGATTTGAGCAGATATGGGTATATCTACTTAATGAAACACAAGTCTGAAACATTTGAAAAGTTCAAAGAATTTCAGAGTGAAGTGGAAAATCATCGTAACAAGAAAATAAAGTTTCTACGATCTGATCGTGGAGGAGAATATTTGAGTTACGAAGTTTGGCCTACATTTGAAACAATGCGAATAGTTTCGCAACTTACGCCACCGAACACCACAACGTAATGGTGTGTCCGAACGTCAGAATCGTATTTTATTAGATATGGTGCGATCTATGATGTCTCTTACTGATTTACCGCTATCGCTTTGGGGTTATGCTTTAGAGACGGCTACATTCACTTTAAATAGGGCACCATCTAAACTGCTGAGACGACGCCTTATGAACTGTGGTTTGGCAAGAAACCAAAGTTGTCGCTTCTGAAAGTTTGGGGCTGCGATGCTTATGTGAAAAGCTTCAACCTGATAAGCTCGAACCCAAATCGAGAAATGTGTCTTCATAGGATACCCAAAGGAGACAGTTGGGTACACCTTCTATCACAGATCCAAGGCAAGATTTTGTTGCTAAATTCGAAACTTTTTAGAGAAAGAGTTTCACTAAAGAAGTGAGGGAGGAAAGTAGAACTTGATGAGATAATCGTATCTACTCCCTTATTGAGAAGTAGTACATCACGTAAAACAGTTTCGTGACACCTACACCAAATAGGAGGAAGCTAATGATGATGATCATGAAACTTCAGATCAAGTTTCTACAGAACTCAGAGATCAACCAGAGCAAGATCCGCACTGAGTGGTACGGTAATCCTATTTTGGAAGTCATGTTACTAGAACATGATGAACCTACTAACTATGAAGAAGCGATGGTGAGCCCAGATTCCACAAAATGGCTTGAGGCCATGAAATCTGAGATGGGATCCATGTATGAGAACAAAGTATGGATTTTGGTTGACTTGCCCGATGATCGGCAAGCAATTGAGAATAAATGGATCTTCAAGAAGAAGACCGACGCTGATGGTAATGTTATCGTTTATAAAGCTCGACTTGTTGCAAAAGGTTTTCGACAAGTTCAAGGGATTGACTACGATGAGACCTTTCTCACCAGAAGCGATGCTTAAGTCCGTCTCAATCATGTTAGCAATTGCCGATTTTATGATTATGAAATTTGGCAAATGGATGTTAAAACTGCATTCCTGAATGGATTTCTGGAAGAAGAGTTGTATATGATGCAACCAGAAGGTTTTGTCGATCCAAAGGAGCTAACAAAGTGTGCAAGCTCCAATGATCCATTTATGGACTGGTGCAAGCCTCTCGAGTTGGAATAAACGCTTTGATAGTGTGATCAAAGATTTGGTTTTATATGACTTTTGGAGAAGCCTCAGATTTACAAGAAAGTGAGTGGAGCTCAGAGCATTTCTGATATTATATGTGGATGACATATTATTGATCGGAAATGATATAGAATTTCTGGATAGCATAAAGGATACTTGAATAAGAGTTTTTCATGAAAGACCTCGTGAAGCTGCTTACATATTGGGCATTAAGATCTATAGAGATAGATCAAGACGCTTAATAGGACTTTCACAAAGCACATACCTTGATAAAGTTTTGAAAAGTTCAAATGGATCGTGCAAAGAAAGGGTTCTTGCCGTATTACAAGGTGTGAAGTTGAGTAAGACTCAATGCCCACCACCGCAGAAGATAGAGAGAAAATGAAAGATGTTCCCTATGCTTCAGCCATAGGCTCTATCATGTATGCAATGCTGTGTACCAGACCTGATGTGTGCTTTGTCAGTAAGTTTAGCAGTGCAGGTACCAAAGTAATCCAGAGTGGATCATCGACAGCGGTCAAGAACATCCTTAAGTACTTGAGAAGAACTAAGGATATGTTTCTCATTTATGGCGGTGACAAAGAGCTCGTCAGAACGGTTACGCCGACGCAAGTTTTGACACTGATCCGGACGATTCTAAATCGCAAACCGGATACGATTTACATTAAACGGTGGAGCTGCCATTGGTGCAGTTCCAAACAAAGCGCCGCTATGGATCTACATGTGAAGTTGAGTACATAGCTGCTTCGAAGCAGCTAATGAAGGAGTCTGATGAAGGAGTTCATAACCCATCTAGGTGTTGTACCTAGTGTATCGGGTCCAATGAAAATCTTTTGTGACAATATCGTGCAATTGCCTTGGCAAAGGAATCCAGATTTCACAAGAGAACCAAGCACATCAAAAGACGCCTAACTCCATCCGGATTTGGTCCAGTGGGAGACATAGAGATATGCAAGATACATACGGATCTGAATGTTGCGCACTGCTGACTAAGCCTCTTCCACGAGCAAAACATGATCAGCACCAAGACTCCATGGGTGTTAGAATCATTACCGTAATCTAGATTATTGACTCTAGTGCAAGTGGGAGATCAAGGAAATATGCCCTAGAGGCAATAATAATGTTATTATTTATTTCCTTATATCATGATAAATGTTTATTATTCATGCTAGAATTGTATTAACCGGAAACATAATACATGTGTGAATACATAAACCTACAGAGTGTCACTAGTATGCCTCTACTTGACTAGCTCGTTAATCAAAGATGGTTATGTTTCCTAACCATGAACAAGGAGTTGTTATTTGATTAACGGGATCACATCATTGGTTGAATGATCTGATTGACATGACCCATTCCATTAGCATAGCACCTGATCGTATAGTTTGTTGCTAGTGCTTTTCTTCATGACTTATACATGTTCCTATGACTATGAGATTATGCAACTCCTGCTTGCCCGAGGAACACTTTGGTGCTACCAAACGCCACAACGTGAATCGGGTGATTATAAAGGTACATTACAGTGTCTCCAAGGTACATGTTGGGTTGGCATATTTCGAGATTAGGATTTGTCACTCCGATTGCTCGGAGAGGTATCTCTCGCCCTCTCGGTAATGCACATCACATAAGCCTTGCAAGCATTGCAACTAAATGTGTTAGTTGTGAGATGATGTATTACGGAACGAGAAAAGAGACTTGCCAAGAACGAGATTGAACTAGGTATTGATACCGACGATCGAATCTCGCAAGTAACATACCGATGACAAAGGGAACAACGATGTTGTTATGCGGTCTCGACCGATAAAGATCTTCAGAGAATATGTAGGAACCAATATGGGCATCCAGGTCCCGCTTATTGGTTATTGACCGAGAGGTGTCTCGGTCATGTTCACATAGTTCTCGAACCCGTAGGGTCCGCACGCTTAACGCTTCGGCGATGCTTATTATGAGTTTATATGATATTGATGTACCAAGGTTGTTCGAGTCCCGGATGAGATCACGGACATGACGAGGAGTCTCAAATGGTCGAGACATAAAGATTGATATATTGAAGCCTATGTTTGACTCGAATCACTCCGGTGAAATTGGGAATTTTACCGAGTACCGGGTTACCGAACCTCCCGGGGGTCAATGGGCCTTGATGGGCCTTAGTGGAAAGGAGGAAAGGGGCCCAAGTGCTGGTCAGACCTTCCCCCTTCCCTAGTCCTATTAGGACTAGGAGAAGGGGTGGCGCCTCTCCCCTTCCCACTTGGCCAATCCTAGTTGGACTAGGATTGGGGAGGAATCTCACTCCCTGGGAGTAGGACTCCCAGCGCAGCCCTTGGCCGCCAGCCCCCCCTTCCCTCCTTTATATACAGGGCAGAGGGCACCCCATGACACACAAGTTGATCATTGAGATCGCTCTTAGCCGCAGCGGTGCCCCTTCCACCAAACTACACCTCGAATATACCGCTATGGAGCTTAGGCGAAGCCCGCGCCGGTGGAACATCATCATCGCCACCACGCCGTCAGGTCGACAAAACTCTCCTCAACACTCGCTGGATCGAGTTCGAGGGACGCCATCGAGCTGAACGTGCAGAACTCGGAGGTGCCGACGCTCGGTACTTGATCGGTTGGATCGGAAGAAGTACGACTACTTCTCTACGCTATGGCCAACGCTCTGCTGCTGGGTTCACGAGGGTACGTGAGACAACACTCTCATCTCTGCTATGCATCACCATGGTCTTGGCGTGATCGAGGAAAATTTTTGAAATTACTACGCTCCTCAACAGCTTGGTTATTGACCGGAGAGCCATCTCGGTCATGTTCGCATGTCTCCCGAACCCATAGGGTCTACACACTTAAGGTTCTTGGACGCTTAGGGTTGTATGAATATGAGTATGCAGCAAACCGAAAGTTGTTCGAGTCCCGGATGAGATCCCTGACATCACGAGGAGTTCCGGAATGGTCCGGAGGTAAAGAATTATATATAGGAAGTGCTATTTCGCCATCGGAGAATTTCGGGGTTACCGTATTGTACCGACCACCGGAAGGGTCCCGGGTCCACCGGTGGGGCCACCTATCCCGGAGGGCCCTGTGGGCTGAAGTGGAGGAACCAGCCCCTGGGCTGGTGCGCCCACTTGGGCCTCTCGCCTAGGGTTGAAACCCAGCGGGGGCGCCCACTTGACTTGGGGGCAAGCCTCCCTTGGCCGCCGCCTCTTGGGAGATTAGATCTCCAGGGCCGGCGCCTCTGGGGCCTATATAAAGGGGGAGGGAGGGGCAGCCGCACCTTGCATCTTGGCGCCTCCTCTCCTCGCCACACCTCTCCTCCTCCGCCACGCAGCTTGGCAAGCCCTCGCCGAGTGATCTTCTCCACCAACACCACGCCGTCAGCATCGCTGCTGAGCCATCTTCTCAACCTCTCCTTCCCCTTGCTGGATCAAGAAGGAGGAGACGCCATCCACTGACCGCACGTGTTGAACGCGGAGGTGCCGTCTGCTCGCACTCGGTCATCGGTGATTTGGATCACGACGAGTACGACTCCATCATCCACGCTCTAGTGAACGCTTCGCACGCGATCTACAAGTGGTATGTAGATGCAATCTCTCTCCATGACTCGTTGCTTAGATGAACTCATAGATGGATCTTGGTGAAACCGTAGGAAAAATTTTAATTTTCTGCAACGCTCCCCAACAAAGGGCATCATGAGCTAGGTCTATGCGTAGTTCTCTATTGCACGAGTAGAACACAAATTTTGTTGTGGGCGAGATCTTGTCAACTTGCTTGCCGCTACTAGTATTTTCTTGCTTCAGCGGTATTGTGGGATGAAGCGCCCGGACCGACCTTACACGACGCTTACGTGAGACAGGTTCCATCGATCGACATGCACTAGTTGCATAAGGTGGCTAGCGGGTGTCCGCTCTCCTACTTTAGTTGGAGCGGATTATATGAAAAGGGTCCTTATGAAGGGTAAATAGAAGTTGACAAAATCACGCCAGGTTATTTGTAGGTAAGAAAACGTTCTTGCTAGAACCCAATTGCAGCCATCGTAAAAGATGCAACAACAATTAGAGGACGCCTAACTTGTTTTTGCAGCAATTGTCATGTGATGTGATATGGCCAGAAGTTGTGATGAATGATGAATGATATATTGTGATGTATGAGATCATGTTCTTGTAATAGGAATCACGACTTGCATGTCGATGAGTATGACAACCGCAGGAGCCATAGGAGTTGTCTTAATTATTGTATGACCTGCGAGTCATTGATTCAACGCCATGTAAATTACTTTACTTTATTGCTAAACGTGTTAGCCATAGTAGTAGAAGTAATAGTTGGTGAGCAACTTCATGGAGACACGATGATGGAGATCATGATGATGGAGATCATGGTGTCATGCCGGTGACAAGATGATCATGGAGCCTCAAGATGAAGATCAAAGGAGCTATATGATATTGGCCATATCATGTCACTACTTTATATAATTGCATGTGATGTTTATTATGTTTTATGCATCTTGTTTACTTAGAACGACGGTAGTAAATAAGATGATCCCTTATAATAATTTCAAGAAAGTGTTCTCTAACTGTGCAACCGCTAAAAGTTCGTCTGCTTCAAGCACCACGTGATGATCGGGTGTGATAGATCCTTACGCTCACATACAACGGTGTAAGACAGTTTTACACATGCATAAACACTTAGGGTTAACTTGACGAGCCTAGCATGTATAGACATGGCCTCGAACACAAGAGACCGAAGGTCGAACATGAGTCGATGGAAGATACGATCAACATGGAGATGTTCACCGACGATGACTAGTCCGTCTCACGTGATGATCGGACACGGCCTAGTCGACTCGGATCATGTAACACTTAGATGACTAGAGGGATGTCAAATCTGAGTGGGAGTTCATTAAATAATTTGATTAGATGAACTTAATTATCATGAACATTAGTCTAAAATCTTTGCAAAATGTCTTGTAGATCAAATGGCCAACGCCATGTCACCATGAACTTCAACGCTCCTAGAGAAAACCAAGCTGAAAGATGATGGCAGCAACTATTCGGACTGGGTCCGAACCCGAGGATCATCCTCATAGCAGCCAAGAAACAATATGTCCTAGAAGCACCGCTAGGTGATGCACCCATCCCAGAACCAAGACATTATGAATGCTTGGCAGTCTCGCGGTGATGATTACTCCCTCGCTCAGGCGGCATGCTTTACAGCTTAGAACCGGGCTCCAAAAGCGCTTTTGAGCAACACGGAGCATATGAGATGTTCGAGGAGCTGAAAATGGTTTTCCAAGCTCATGCCCGGTCGAGAGATATGAAGTCTCCGACAAGTTCTATAGTTGTAAGATGGAGGAAAACAGTTCACAAGGAGCACATACTCAAAATGTCCGGTTGCACAACCGCCTCGTCCCACTGGACATTAACCTCCTGGACGAGGCGGTCATTGACAGAATCCTTCACCGCTTCCCACCAAGCTACAAGAGCTTTGTGATGAACTACAATATGCAGGGGATGGTGAAGACCATTCCTGAAGTATTCTCAATGCTGAAGTCAGCAGAGGTTGAAATCAAGAAAGAACATCAAGTGTTGATGGTCAATAAAACCACTAAGTTCAAAAAGGGCAAGGGTAAGAAGAACTTCAAGAAGGACGGCAAAGATGTTGCCGCTACCTGCAAGCAAGTTGCCGGAAGAAGTCAAAGAATGGACCCAAGCCTGAGACAGAGTGCTTTTATTGCAAAGGAAGGGCCACCGAAGCGGAACTGCCCCAAATACTTAGCGGACAAGAAGGCCGCAACACTAAAGGTATATTTGATATACATGTAATTGATGTGTACCTTACCAAGATCTGAGTAACTCCCGGGTATTTGATACCGTGCCGCTGTTCATATTTGTAACTCACAGCAGAGCTGCGGAATAAACGGAGACCGGCGAAGGACGAGGTGACGGCGCGCTGCCGAATGGTTCCAAGGTCGATGTGATCGCCGTCGCACGCTACCTCTACATTTACCTACGGATTAGTTTTAAACCTCAATAATTGTTATTTAGTGCCAAGTTTGAGCATGAACATTGTATCGTGATCTCGCTTAATGCGAGATGGCTACTCATTTAAACCGAGAATAATGGTTGTTCTATTTATATGAGAGATATGTTTTATGGTCATGTCTCGATGGTCAATGGTTTATTCTTAATGAATCTCGAGCGTAATATTACACATATTCATAGTGTGAATACCAAAAGATGTAAAGTTGATAACGATAGTCCCACATACTTGTGGCACTCGCCGCCTTTGGTCACATTGGTGTCAAGCGCATGAAGAAGCTCCATTCGATGGACTTTAGAGTCTCTCGATTATGAATCATTTGACACATGCTAACCATGCCTCATGGGCAAATGACCAAGACTCCGCTTCTCCGAACAATGGAGCGAGCAACCAACTTATTGGAAATCATACATACCGATGTGTGCGGTCCAATGAGCGTTGAGGCTCATGGAGGATATCGTTATGTTCTCACTCTCACGATGACTTGAGTAGATATGGGTATGTCTACTTGATGAAACACAAGTCTGAGACCTTGAAAAGTTCAAGGAATTTCAGAATGAGGTAGAGAATCAACGGACCGAAAAATAAAGTTCTTACGATCGATCGTGGAGGAGAATATTTAAGTCACGAATTTGGTACACACTTAAGGAAATGTGGAATCGTTTCACAACTCACGCCGCCCGAACACCTCAACAGAACGGTGTGTCCGAACGTCGAATCGCACTCTATTGGATATGGTGCGATCTATGATGTCTCTTACCGATTTACCGCTATCATTTTGGGGATACGACTAGAGACAGCTACATTCACTTTAAATAGGGCACCGCCTAAACCGCTGAGACGACACCGTATGAATTATGGTTTGGGAAGAAACCTAAGTCGTCGCTTCTAAAAGTTTGGGGATGCGATGCTTATGTCAAGAAACTTCAACCTGAAAAGCTCGAACCCAAGTCGGAAAATGCGCCTTCATAGGATACCCTAAGGAAACCATTGGGTATACCTTCTACCTTAGATCCGAAGGCAAGATCTTTGTTGCCAAGAACGGATCCTTTCTCGAAAAAGAGTTTCTCTCGAAGGAGTAAGGGAGGAAAGTAGAACTCGATGAAGTACTACCTCTTGAACCGGAAAGTAGTGCAGCTCAGAAAATGTTCCTGTGGTGCCTACACCTACCGGAGAGGAAATTAATGATGATGATCAAGGTACTTCGGATCAAGTTGCTACTGAACTCAGAGGTCCACAAGGACACGCTCCACACCAGAGTGGTATGGCAACCCTGTCCCGGAAATCATGTTGTTAGACAACGGTGAACCTTCGAACTATGAAGAAGCGATGGCGGCCCGATTCCAACAAATGGCTTGAAGCCATGCAATCCGAGATAGGATCCATGTATGAAAACAAAGTATGGACTTTGATAGATTTGCCCGATGATCGGCGAGCGATAGAAAACAAATGGATCTTTAAGAAGAAGACGGACGCGATGGTAATGTCACCATCTATAAAGCTCGACTTGTCGCTAAGGGTTATCGGCAAGTTCAAGGGATTGACTACGATGAGACTTTCTCTCCCGTAGCGAAGCTTAAGTCCGTCTCAATCATGTTAGCAATTGCCGATACTATGATTATGAGATATGGCAGATGGACGTCAAAACGGCATTCCTTAACGGTTATCTTAAGGAAGAGCTGTATATGATGCAGCCGGAAGGTTTTGTCGATCCTAAGAATGCTAATAAGGTATGCAAGCTCCAGCGATCCATTTATGGGCTGGTGCAAGCATCTCGAGTTAGAACATTCGCTTGATGAGATGATCAAAGTTGCTTAGTTTATGCAGACTTATGGAGAAGCCTCATGCATAAGAAAGTGAGTGGGAGCTCAGAGCATTTCTCATATTATATGTAGATGACATACTTTTGATGGGAAATGATATAGAACTCTTGGACAACATTAAGGCCTACTTGAATAAAAGTTTTTCAATGAAGGACCTTGGAGAAGTTGTTATATATTAGGCATCAAGATCTATAGAGATAGATCGAGACGCCTCATAGGTCTTTCACAAAGCACATACCTTGATAAGATTTTGAAGAAGTTCAAAATGGATCAGTCCAAGAAAGGGTTCTTGCCTGACTGCAAGGTGTGAGATTGAGCTCGCTCAATGCCCCACCACGGCAAAAGATAAAGAAGAGATGAGCGCCATCCCCATGCCTCGCCATAGGTTCTATTATGTATGCCATGCTGTGTACCGCACTGATGTAAACCTTGCCGTAAGTTTGGTAGGAAGGTACCAAAGTAATCCCGCAAGGAACACCGGACAGCGGTCAAGAATATCCTGAAGTACCTGAAAAGGACTAAGGACATGTTTCGTTTATGGAGGTGACGAAGAGCTCGTCAGAAGGGTTACGCCGACGCTTAGCTTCGACACAGATCTGATGACTCTAAGTCACAAACCGGATACGTATATGTTGAATGGTGGAGCAAGAAGCTGGTGCAGCTGCAAGCGAGCATCGTGGCGTAGGATCTACATGTGAAGCGGAGTACATGGCAGCCTCGGAGGCAGCGCATGAAGCAATATGGGTGAAGGAGTTCATCACCGACCTAGGAGTCATACCCAATGCGTCGGGCCAATCAAACTCTTCTCGGACAACACCGAGCTATTGCACTTGCTAAGGAGCCCAGGTTTCACAAGAAGACCAGCACATCAAGTTGCCGCTCAACTCCATCCGTGAAAATGTTCAAGATGGAGACATAGAAATTTGTAAAGTGCATACGGATCTGAATGTCGCAGATCCGCTGACTAAACCTCTTCCACGGGCAAAACATGATCAACACCGTAACTCTATGGGTGTTCGATTCATCACAATGTAACTAGATTATTGACTCTAGTGCAAGTGGGAGACTGTTGGAAATATGCCCTAGAGGCAATAATAAAAGGATTATTATTATATTTCCTTGTTCGTGATAATTGTCTTTATTCATGCTATAATTGTATTATCCGAAATCGTAATACACGGTGAATACATAGACCACAATATGTCCCTAGTGAGCCTCTAGTTGACTAGCTCGTTGATCAATAGATAGTCATGGTTTCCGACTATGGACATTGGATGTCATTGATAACGGATCACATCATTAGGAGAATGATGTGATGGACAAGACCCAATCCTAAGCATAGCACAAGATCGTAGTTCGCTTTGCTAGAGCTTTTCCAATGTCAAGTATCTCTTCCTTAGACCATGAGATCGTAACTCCCGGATACCGTAAGAGTGCTTTGGTGTACCAAACGTCACAACGAATCGGGTGACTATAAAGGTGCACTACAGTATCTCCGAATCTGTTGGGTTGACACGGATCGAGATCGGATTTGTCACCCGTATTTGGAGAGGTATCACTGGGCCCACTCGGTAGTGCATCATCATAATGAGCTCAAAGTGACCAAGTGTCCGGTCACGGATCATGCATTATGGTATTTGGTAAAGTGACTTGCCGGTAACGAGATTGAACGAGGTATTGGGATACCGACGATCGAATCTCGCAAGTAACATACCGATTGACAAAGGGAATTGTATACGGATTGCTTGAATCTCGACATCGTGGTTCATCCGATGAGATCATCGAGGAGTATGTGGGAGCCAACATGGGTATCCAGATCCCGCTGTTGGTTATTGACCGAGAGCCGCCTCGGTCATGTCTCAGATGTCTCCCAAACCCGTAGGGTCTACACACTTAAGGTTCGTGACGCTTAGGGTTGTATGAATATGAGTATGCAGCAAACCAAATGTTGTTCGGAGTCCCGGATGAGATCCCGGACGTCACGAGGAGTTCCGGAATGGTCCGGAGGTAAAGAATTATATATAGGAAGTGCTATTTCGGCCATCGGGAGAATTTCGGGTTACCAGATTGTATCGGGACCACCGGAAGGGTCCCGGGGTCCACCGGTGGGGCCACCTATCCCGGAGGGCCCCATGGGCTGAAGTGGAGGAACCAGCCCCTCGGTGGGCTGGTGCGCTTCACTTGCCCCCCGCGCCTAGGGTTGGAAACTCTAGGGTGGGGGGGCGCCCACTTGACTTGGGGGCAAGCCTCCCCTCGCCGCCCCATCTAGATTAGATCTAGAGGGCCCGCGCCTGGGGCCTATATAAAGGGGGGAGGAGGCAGCCGCACCTTGCATCTTGGCGCCTCCTCCCCTCGCTACACCTCCTCCTCCGCAGGCTCTTACGGCCCCCGCCGAGTGATCGCTTCTCCACCACCACCACGCCGTCATGCTGCTGGAGTCATCTTCATCAACCTCTCCTTCCCCTTGCTGGATCAAGAAGGAGGAGACGCCATCCGCCTCCGTGACGTGTGTTGAACGCGGAGGTGCCATCCGCTCGCACTCGGTCATTGGTGATTTGGATCACGGCGAGTAACGACTCCATCATCCACGCTTCTAGTGAACGCTTCCGCACGCGATCTACAAGTGGTATGTAGATGCAATCTCTCCCATGACTTGTTGCTTAGATGAACTCATAGATGGATCTTGGTGAAACCGTAGGGAAAATTTTAATTTTCTCGCAACGCTCTCAACAGAGAGTGTGTCCACGCACTCAGAGACCGAAGTGGAAGCGCTTACCAACATGGTTGATGTAGTCGAACTTCTTCGCCCGATGGATCAAGCACCGAACGCACGACACCTCCGAGTTTTTCACACGTTTAGGTCGATGACGTCCCTCGAACTCTTGATCCAGTAGAGTGTCAAGGAAGTAGATGAGTTTCGTCAGGACGACGGCGTGGTGACGGTGATGGTGAAGTTATCCGCGCAGCGCTTCGCCTAAGCACTACGAGAATATGACCGAGGCGAACTCGTCGAGGGGGCGCCTGAACGCCTTCAAGACCGGAGCTTCAGCTTGCCTTCCGTGGTTTCCAGTTTTGCCATGTGTTTTGTTTTGTTTGAGCATTCATCTTGTCATCTCTTGCATTGCATCATCTCATCATGCCATCATCTCTTTAATTTTTAAAACTCAACTAAATAAATTGTATGGATTTTTTCGATCCATTTAAACCGAGGGATTCACATGGTGACTTCTCTTTATAACATACCCTCCCGATATTAGGGAGCTATATAAAATATTCCTCGTTTTGGAATCACCATAACCCACTTGCAAAATCCCATGCCCTTTTCTGCTTCAAGTTTGGTCTCCAAACCTTGCCATTTTTATTCTATCATTTTCCGGAGTTCCACCAAAAATCCTTGGATCATTTTTGTTAAATTCCTCATATTTTTGTGAGCTCGGGAAAATTGTCCTCGTTCCCAAATTCTTTCCCTAACCTTCCCTTTTTTTTTCTTTTTCTTATCTCTATTTTCTTTTCTGCTTTTTATATTAGAGAGAGATCCCAGCCCAGCCGGCCTCTAAGGCTCAGCCCACCTAGCGCCTCCCGCAGATCCAGCCGGCCCCTGGCCATTCTTCTCTCCCTCCAAGCCGGCCTACCCCTCGCGCGCGGCCCATGGCCTAGCCTCCAGACCGGCCCAAGAGGCCTGCCCACTCCTCTAACCCTAGCCCGCAGGTCTCTCTCCCTCGTTTCCCACCAGCGCCGCCACCCCCCTCGTCCTTCCCGACCCCATCTCCTTCCCATCGCCTCCCTCCTCTCGATCTCCCTCCACCTCGCCAGGTTCTCCATCGCCGCCGAGCCGGTCTCCTCCGCCGATCTCCATCGCCTCCGCCTTCCTCTCCTCCTCGAAGCGCCTCTCTCCTTCAAGGCCACCGTCCCGCTGCTTCTCTCCACCTCCTCGCACGGCCGCCGCAGACCAGTAGAATCCCCCGGTGGCCTCCTCGTCACGACGAGCTCCACTCAGAGCGCCCGCGCTCGATCTCCTCGAGCCTGCCGCCACCGCCTCAATCTCCCCCGCGCCCGGTCCCTCGCCTTGCCGGGCTCCTCCACAGGAGACCACCAGAGCCCGAGTCCTCGCCGCCGAGCTCCATGGCCAGCACCACCGCCCCGCACCCGCCACATGCGGCCTCCTCCTTCCGTCTGGCGCCATCTAGCCGCCATGCCCGATCTCCACGCCAGGCCGAATTCACCTGCTGCTCCACCCTCTGCTTCGCCCTTCGCCACCCGCAACGCTGGAACCGAGCAGCCCCGAACCATCCTCGCATGACCAGCAGCGCTTTTCCATGGAGCACTAGCTCACATGGCCCCGAGCACCACCGCAGTGGCCGCCGACCGACCACCTTGGGTTGGCGCTGACACTGTTGCGCCTCGGGCATCTTCACTTCGAGCCCGAGGACGCCTTCGTGGTTTTTCGCCAAGATCCTCTCCGAATAAACGCACGACTACACGATGTTGCGCAAGTACCCTTCGGTTCCGCTGTTCGACTACACGGAACGACTACATCCGAGGTGGATAACGACAAGTACCCTTCGCTTCGCCAATACCGCAAGTTCAAAGACCCATGTACCACGAGCGCAAGTTCAACTCCAAAACGTGAACAACTACTTCCACGATGATGCGATAAGTACCCCGACGACACGCCAAGTACCTCTCTTGATCCGGCTAAGTACCTCGATGACACGTACCACTACCGCCGACCAAGACCCCGTGGACCCCAACATCCACGGACTTGAACAACTACTTCGATGACGAGATGTACCACAACCATCGAACGAGAACGCCTACTTCCCCACGCCGTAATGACTACTTCCTCGACGATCATTGCGAGAACGCCTACTTCCATCTACTTCCTCGAACTCGACCCGTCCCGCTTGAACGCTCAAGGTATAACCCGTGATGACCGAATCGCGATCGAATCATCCTTGCGATGCCCCTCTTGCCATGCCACTGCTCCGCGGGAACCCGTAACCGGAACACCCCACCATCTTGCATGACTCGCTCATTACCCTTCCTTTTGCATCGGTATCTCCGTGAGCTACCGGAACCGATATGTTGCCGTGGCACCCTTTCTTCCACCACGTGACATAATGCTTCATAACATGCTCATGTTAACGCTTTCATAAATTGCATAAAACTTGCACATGTCATCCGTGATCATGATAACAACATTTAAAATGTTTAAAATTGTTGTTTGCATTAATTTGCTTAATGCCATGCTAAAATGATTTATTTCATAACTTAATAACCGTAGCTCCATTTTAATTATATTATATATGTAAATGGGGTAGAAAAATGCCTAGTTTAACATGGTAGCATTACTTTGCATGTTTAACAACTCTAAAATATGCTTTAGGTCAGATCTGTTCCAAAAATTCAAAATATGCATATGAGGATTTTTCCGGAATTGTTGTTCGTTGTTTCCGGCCTCATTTAAACTTGCCTAGATAGGTAGTTTCAATATGCTTCACCTCTTGCCATGTTTAATAACATTTAATATTGTTGAGTACCTAACCGAGAGAGAACTAAATAAGTGTTGTGGTGTTTTGTCAATATGCAACCCGTTGCATATTGAGCTCCACTTAATTTGTAGGATTGTTTGTGCACTTTGCCATGCCATGCCTCTTAAACCGGACATGCATCATACTTGTTTATGATCATGCCATGTTTATGTGATGGTTGTTTACTATGTTGTTTGTTTGTTTCGGTTTGCTTCTCTCGTTAGCTTCGCTTCGCTCCGAGTTGTGCGGTTTCATTCGACTTCGTCCGCTTGTCTTCTTCATGGACTCGATTCTTCTTCCTTATGGATTTCGGCAAGATGACCATACCTCGAAATCACTTCTATCTTTGCTTGCTAGATGCTCGCTTCTTTTGCTATGCCCATGCTGCGATGCCTACCACTTGCTATATCATGCCACCCACATTGCCATGTCAAACCTCTAACCATCCTTTCCTAGCAAACCGCTGTTTGGCTATGTTACCGCTTTTGCTCAGCCCTCTTATAGCGCTGTTAGTTGCAGGTGAAGATGAAGTTTGTTCCTTGTTGAACATGGAGATGTTGTTCCTTGTTGGAACATGTTTTACTTGTTGGGATATCACAATATATCTTATATTATTAACGCATCTATATACTTGGTAAAGGGTGGAAGGCTCGCCTTATGCCCGGTGTTTTGTTCCACTCTTGCCGCCTAGTTTCCGCCATATCGGTATTATGTTCCCGGATTTTTGCGCCCCTAACGCGGTCGGGTGATTTATGGGACCCCTTGATAGTTCGCTTTGAATAAGACTTTTCCAAAGAAGGCCCAACATTGGTTTTACCATTTGCCTCACCTAGCCCTTTTTTCCCTTGGGTTTTGGAGTCCGAGGGTCATCTTATTTTACCCCCGCCGTTGTTCGTCGTGAGTGCTGGTCCAAACTGTCACACCGGTGGCTACCAGGCAACTCCGGGTTGGCTCACCGAAGTTTGGACAATCCGGTGCCTCGAGACCGAGATATGTGCAGCTCCTATCAGATTTGTCGGCACATCCGGCGGCTTTGCTGGTCTTGTTTTATTGTCTGTCGAATGTCTTGTAGCCGGATTCCGAGACTGATCGGGTCTTCCCGGGAGAAGGAATATCCTTCGTTGGTCGCGAGAGCTTATCATGGGTTGTTGGGACACCCCCGCAGGTTTTGAACTTTCAAAGCCGTGCTCAAGTTATGTGGCGATGGGAATTTGTTAATGTCCGGTTGTAGAAAACCCGTTGATCTTAATTAAAATACACCAATCGTAAAGCGTAACTGTGAGTGTCTCTTTTCGGGTTGATCGAGAGGAGAACACGGTTTCGGGTTATGTCTCGACGAAGTAGGAGTTCAGGATCACTTCTTGATCATAGTTGTTCGACCGCGCTTTTGCCTTCTCTTCTCGCCTCATTTATGCATGTAGCCACCATATATGCTAGTCGCTTGTTGCAGCTCCACCTCACAACCCTGTCCTACCTTTAAGCTTAAATAGTCTTGATCTCGCTGGTGTGAGATTGCTGAGTCCCCGTGACTCACTGGATACTTCCAAACCAGTTTGCAGTGCCGATGAAATCGCAGGTGGTGACGACCTGAGCTCAAGGAGGAGCTCATGAAGATCTTGTTCATTGTGTTGTTTCGCTTCAGCTGATCAGAGTGGAGCTCAGCTTGGGACGATCGGGGATCCGTAGCATTTGGGGTAGTCTTTTATTTTGGTTCCGTAGTCGGACCTTGTTTGTATCTCTGATGATGTAATGTTTTACTCATGTATTGTGTGAAGTGGCGATTGTAAGCCAGCTATGTATCTCTTTCCTTATGTATTACATGGTTGTGTGAAGATTACCTCACTTATGACATTGCTTTCAATGCGGTTATGCTCTAAGTCGTGCTTCGACACGGGAGATATAGCCGCATCGAGGGCGCTTCAAGTTGGTAATCGAGCCTTCCCCACTTAGGAGCCCCCTACTTGATTGTTTGTCAGCGTTGTTGAGTCTAGAATGGAAAATGTTTTGAGTCTTAGGTTTATATATATCGGAGAGTAGATTTTTTTACCTCACCCCTTCGCCGCCTCGTGAGGTATCCCGACGAGAGTTTTGACTTTTCTCTCCTCAAATTTCACTAAATTTTTTTAGGATCACGCTGGTATCTTGGAATCGTCCGATGGTTTTGTGACGAGAACATTGTTCTTGGTGCCTCCCGACATTTAGGGTTGTGGCAAGGTCCCGGGAGTTGAGCTCCGAGGTGTTGTCGCCACAATTTTATCGCTAGTTCTCGCAATACCGAGTTTTGCCGACATCGAAATCTCTTTTGTGCAGTTGTTGGTGAGATAACCCCGATAGCCCAAAGATCGTGGCGAAAAGGGAGTATTGCCATGACTTGTATAACGGATGTTTTTCAAGGTCGAGGTACACGATTTCAAGGTTTCTCGTTATGTGTTGACGGATGGATACAATGGATCTAGGTATTGTTAGTTTGGGTGATATATTTTGTGTCCCCTGATCCCCAACACCTGATTGCATAACCAGAAAGTTTTGGGAGTTTATAGGTGGAATTCAAGTAGCTCCTAGAATATCTTTCCGATGATGCATGATATGGGATTGTAAATCTCTATCATGTATTTGTTCCGCTCATTCTTGAAGCCAACTTTTGTTTTTTTGTTTTGTTTTGTGGTATTCGAGTTGCTTCAATGTCAAGTGTTGATTCCATACCTTTTTCCTAAACGGTGTTCTCATATTTCTATGTGGATGCTAATCCTTCTTGTTCATCAAGGCCATCTTTTCAATCCTTCCAACCGCATGCTTCTCTTCAAGTGGATTCGATCATTTCAACATTTGCTAGATCAATTCTAAGCTTTTTTCTCAACGGTGTTCGTTTCATCCGACCTAAGTTGTTTTGTTTTCCGCCTCCCACCCTTTTTCTTCAAGGACTCAGATTTCTTAATCAAGTATCCATTTTATTGAGTGAAGTTTCTTCATTCTTTTCCTTTAATGTTTTATCCGGTGATTCCTCGTGAAGACGCTTAAGGAAGCTTTAACCTTATCATTGTTCCATTCTAATTTTTCTTCTCCGTGGATTTAAGTCAAGTTTTCAGTGTTGATCGATTCTTTTCATCGCTTCAAATGCTTTCATGTCGGTGCATCTCTTAATCATCCACTTCTCGTTATTCATTTGTTCCGAGTGTTGAAGATATCTCGAAGATTCTAGTTTCCATTCTCAATTCACTCAAGTTCTTTTGAGGATGCTATCTCATTCAAGCCATTTAATTCAACCGCAATCTCTTTTCAAGCAATTGTTCAACGGTGGTTCTTTTGAGTGGCCCTAACCTCGTGTCTTTTCCTGTGATCTTACCGACTCTTCTAATTTTCCGAGTTATTCTCAAATTCTTTGCAAAGTTTGATGTAAGGATGAATTATCATCACCAAATGTCTTTCTCAAGATCTTTCAAATTCTTTTCATCGTTGGTTCAACCTTTCTAATTGTCATTCCGAGTGCTTCAATAATTCATGGTGGTGTTTCGTCGCCATTCTCGAATTTTGAAGACCAAGAAGAGTTTCTCTTAAATCTCGCTCCTTCTCTTCAAGATTCATGGTTCTAGTTTGTTGCCATCCTCTCATAATTGTTTTAGATTGTGAGAATTCTTTTAACCCACCCGGAGCAATTCAGGAGTCTTTTCAGTTTGATTCTTCTGAGCCCATCATCTCAGAATTATTCATTCAAGCTGCTCAACTCTTGTTTTCCAAATCCTACCGGTGGTTCGTTGAAGACCTACCCAAGTTTGCGCCATATCTATCTTAATCTTTTCTACGGAATAAGTAGTATGCCAAATCCATTGCTTGTCATCAATTTAATTGGTGAAGGATCAGCATAATGTAATTCTTATTCTTGTTTCATCGAGTAAGTTCAATTCAGATTCGGAGGATCATCAAAATTCTTGGTTTCATTTGTTCATCTTTCTTTCCGAGTTCCAAGTTTTCTCGGCTATATCATTTCAAAGCTTCATCTTATCACTGCAAGGTTTCACCTTGTGTTTTCAACTTCTCTTCTTTCTATCATCCTTTATTACCGGAGTTCGCCATGGAGGCTCTACATGATGGTTCGTCAAGGATTCTTTTTCATTCTTCAATTGTTCATCAAGATTTCTCTCGAGTTATGATCCGCCAAGCTATACTCAAAATTGAACATGGTGCTCAACACATGTCTTGTTTTGAGGAGTTCAAGTATTCTTCTTCTTGCATTTCAAGTGCAATTGCTCTACCTTATCATTTGAGGTGGTGTTATGTCATTCTCACAATTTGAGTTCGTGTTTCATGATTCACATGTTGTAAAGAATGAGGTATTTTAAATCCATCAATCTCTTCTTGGAGTTGTCTTGGGCTATATTACACCTAAAGCTTTCCCTAAGGATTGTTGCTAATTATGGTGCTTATAAAGGACCCAAGTTCTTCATTTGTCCTCTCGTGAAATAAGTTTCGCCTCCTTGTTGATATCAATCCAATCAATTGTTTTAGTGGCAGATTTTCACCTCATAATTTTGAGATGTTTTCATAAGCCCACTACAAGTTTATTCTTACCGTTGTTGTTTTCAAACAACTCCGCTTCTATCCTTGTTTGTAAGGATGCTTCATTCAAATTCATTTGTGGTAGAAGTTGTCATTTTCTTCTCCATCCCTTTATCCCAACAATCTGGATTCTATTCTTTCGCTTCAAGGCATTGTGATGTTGCTCTTCACCCATCGCCCTCGCTTTTGCCAAGATCATGTTCTTTTCTTGCTTACCGATTTAACCGAGTGGTGTCAATATCTATGTTATCACTTAACCTCTTGGTTTTCGCCGTATCCCTTGTTCCTTTTTCTAATGAGTGTTTTCAACCTTGTTCATCTTCGTTGTTTTCTTTCTTTCATTTTGTTCAACCTCTCAAAGTTCTTTGGTTTCACCTGCTTGTCGGAGAAGCAACTTAGTTTTACCTCTTCCTCTCCTGCTTTTCTCCGTGCCATCCTAGATCTCGGACGAGATCCTCTCAGAGTGGTGGAGTGTTGTAACGCCCCAAGACCGGAGCTTCAGTTGCCTTCCAGGGTTTCCGAGTTTTGCCATGTGTTTTGTTTTGTTTGAGCATTCATCTTGTCATCTCTTGCATTGCATCATCTCATCATGCCATCATCTCTTTAATTTTTAAAACTCAACTAAATAAATTGTATGGATTTTTTCGATCCATTTAAACCGAGGGATTCACATGGTGACTTCTCTTTATAACATACCCTCCCGATATTAGGGAGCTATATAAAATATTCCTCGTTTTGGAATCACCATAACCCACTTGCAAAATCCCATGCCCTTTTCTGCTTCAAGTTTGGTCTCCAAACCTTGCCATTTTTATTCTATCATTTTCCGGAGTTCCACCAAAAATCCTTGGATCATTTTTGTTAAATTCCTCATATTTTTGTGAGCTCGGGAAAATTGTCCTCGCTCCCAAATTCTTTCCCTAACCTTCCTTTTTTTTTCTTTTTCTTATCTCTATTTTCTTCTGCTTTTATATTAGAGAGAGATCCCACCAGCCGCCTCTAAGGCTCAGCCCACCTAGCGCCTCCCAGATCCAATTGCCCCCGCCATTCTTCTCTCCCTCCAGTGCCGGCTTTACCTCACACTGCCCATGGCCTAGCCTCCAGACCGCCCAAGAGGCCTGCCCACCTTCTAACCCTAGCCCGCAGGTCTCTCTCCTCGCTTCCCACCAACAGCCGCCACCCCCTCGTCCTTCCCGACCCCATCTCCTTCCCATCGCCTCCTCCTCGATCTCTCCTCCACCTCGCTGTGCCTCCATCGCCGCCTCGAGCCGGGTCTCCTCCGTCGATCTCCATCGCCTCCGCCTTCCTCTCCTCCTCGAAGCGCCTCTCCTTCAAGGCCATCGTCTCCGCCTCCACCTCTCGCGCCGCCGCTGCACAGTGCGAACCCCCGGTGGCCTCCTCGCCGACGACGAGCCCACCAGAGCGCCGCGCCGATCTCCTCGAGTCTGCCGCCGGCCTCAATCTCCTCCCGCGCCCGTCCTCGCCTTGCCGCCTCCGCTGGTGGAGACCACCAGAGCCCGAGTCCCCGCCGCCGAGCCCATGGCCAGCACCACCGCCCGCGACCGCCACATGCGCCTCCTCCTCGCTCGCCCGCCATCTAGCCGCGCCATGCCCGATTCCACGCCAGGCCGACCACCAAGTTGCTCCACCCTCGCTTGCCCTTTCGCCACTCAACGCGCTGAACCGAAAGCAGCCCCAACCATCCTCGCATGACCAGCAGCGCTTTTTCCATGGAGCACTAGCTCGCTATGGCCCCGAGCACCACCGCAGGTGGCCCAGACCACCACCTTGGGTTGGCGCCAGACACCGTTGCTGCTTCTGGCATCTTCACTTCCGAGCCCGAGGACGCCGCGGGTTTTTCGCCAAGATCCTCTCCGAACAAACGCACGACTACATCGATGTTGCGCTAAGCATTCTTCGGTTCTCGCAAGTTCGACTACACGGAACGACTACATCCGAGGTGGATAACGACAAGTACCCTTCGCTTCGCCAATACCGACAAGTTCGTAAGACCCATGTACCACGAAAGGCAAGTTCAACTCCAAAACGTGAACAACTACTTCCACGATGATGCGATAAGTACCCCGACGATACGCCAAGTACCTCTCGATCCGACAAGCACCCCGATGACACGTGTACCACTACCGCCGACCAAGACCCCGTGGACCCGAACATCCACGGACTTGAACAACTACTTCGATGACGAGATGTACCACAACCATCGAACGAGAACGCTTACTTCCCCACGCCGCACGACTACTTCCTCGACGATCATTGCGAACGCCTACTTCCATCTACTTCCTCGAACTCGACCCGCCCGCTTTGAACGCTCGAAGGTATAACCCGTGATGACCGATCGTGATCGAATCATCCTTGCGATGCCCCTCTTTGCCATGCCACTGCTCCGCGGGAACCCGTAACCGAACACCCCACCATCTTGCATGACTCGCCTCACACCCCTTCCTTTTGCATCGGTATTCCGTGAGCTAACGGAACCGATATGTTGCCGTGGCACCCTTTCTTCCACCACTGTGACATAATGCTTCATAACATGCTCATGTTAACGCTTCATAAATTGCATAAAACTTGCACATGTCATCCGATCATGATAACAACATTTAAAATGTTTAAATTGTTGTTTGCATTAATTTGCTTAATGCCATGCTAAAATGATTTATTTCATAACTTAATAAACCGTAGCTCCATTTTAATTATATTATATATGTAAATGGGGTAGAAAAATGCCTAGTTTAACATGGTAGCATTACTTTGCATGTTTAACAACTCTAAAATATGCTTTAGCTCAGATCTGTTCCAAAAATTCAAAATATGCATATGAGGATTTTTCCGGAATTGTTGTTCGTTGTTTCCGCCTCATTTAAACTTGCCTAGATAGGTAGTTTCAATATGCTTCACCTCTTGCCATGTTTAATAACATTTAATATTGTTGAGTACCTAACCGAGAGAGAACTAAATAAGTGTTAGAGAGTTTTGTCAATATGCAACCTGCTGTATATTGAGCTCCACTTAATTTGTAGGATTGTTTGTGCACTTTGCCATGCCATGCCTCTTTAAACCGGACATGCATCATACTTGTTTGGCGATCATGCCATGTTTATGTGATGGTTGTTTACCATGTTGTTTGTTTGTTTCCGGTTTGCTTCTCTCGTTAGCTTCGGTTTGCTCCGAGTTGTGCGGTTTCATTCGACTTCGTCTGCTTGTCTTCTTCATGGACTCGATTCTTCTTCCTTATAGATTTCGTGCAAGATGACCATACCTCGAAATCACTTCTATCTTGCTTGCTAGATGCTCGCTCTTTTGCTATGCCCATGCTGCGATGCCTACCACTTGCTATATCATGCCACCCACATTGCCATGTCAAACCTCTAACCATCCTTTCCTAGCAAACCGCTGTTTGGCTATGTTACCGCTTTTGCTCAGCCCCTCTTATAGCGCTGTTAGTTGCAGTGAAGATGAAGTTTGTTCCTTGTTGAACATGGAGATGTTGTTCCTTGTTGGAACATGTTTTACTTGTTGGGATATCACAATATATCTTATATTATTAACGCATCTATATACTTGGTAAAGGGTGGAAGGCTCGCCTTATGCCGGTGTTTTGTTCCACTCTTGCAGCCCTAGTTTCCGCCATATCGGTATTATGTTCCTGATTTTTGCGCCCCTAACGCTGGGTCGGGTGATTTATGGACCCCTTGACAGTTCGCTTTGAATAAGACTTTTCCAGAAGGCCCAACATTGGTTTTACCATTTGCCTCACCTAGCCTTTTTTTCCCTTGGGTTTCCGAGTTCGAGGGTCATCTTATTTTACCCCCCGGCCGTTGTTCGTCGTGAGTGCTGGTCCAAACTGTCACCACGGTGGCCACCAGGCAACTCGGGTTGGCTTCACCGAAGTTTGACAATCCGTGTGCCCCGAGACCGAGATATGTGCAGCTCCTATCAGATTTGTCGGCACATCCGGCGGCTTTGCTGGTCTTGTTTTATTGCTGTCGAAATGTCTTGTAGCCGGATTCCAGACTGATCGGTCTTCCGGGAGAAGGAATATCCTTCGCTGGTCGCGAGAGCTTATCATGGGTTGTTGGGACACCCTGCAGGGTTTTGAACTTTCAAAGCCGTGCTCGCAGTTATGTGGCAGATGGGAATTTGTTAATGTCCGTTGTAGAAAACCCGGTTGATCTTAATTAAAATACACCAATCGTAGCGAATCGTGAGTGTCTCTTTTCGGGTTGATCGAGAGGAGAACACGGTTTCGGGTTATGTCTCGACGTAAGTAGGAGTTCAGGATCACTTCTTGATCATAGTTGTTCGACCGTGTTTTTGCCTCTCTCTTCTCGCTTCTCATTTGCGTATGTAGCCACCATATATGCTAGTCGCTTGTTGCAGCTCCACCTCACAACCCTGTCCTACCTTTAAGCTTAAATAGTCTTGATCTCGCTGGTGTGAGATTGCTGAGTCCCCGCGACTCACGGATACTTCCAAACCAGTTTGCAGTGCCGATGAAATCGCAGCAGGTGATTTACCTGAGCTCAAGGAGGAGCTCGATGAAGATCTTGTTCATTGTGTTGTTTCGCTTCAGTTGATCAAGAGGGAGCCCAGCTTGGGACGATCGGGATCTGTGTAGCATTTGGGGTAGTCTTCTTTTATTTTGGTTCCGTAGTCGGACCTTGTTTGTATCTCTGTATGATGTAATGTTTTACTCATGTATTGTGTGAAGTGGCGATTGTAAGCCAGCTATGTATCTCTTTCCTTATGTATTACATGGGTTGTGTGAAGATTACCTCACTTGCATATTGCTTTCAATGCGGTTATGCTTCTAAGTCG